>JANIVJ010000008.1:0-230393 GCA_030555785.1 Yamadazyma kanchanaburiensis | reverse complement strand
TTAAGTTATTTGACATAAAGGTTAAGGTTAATTCATCGTTATATTTGTAATCAAATCTGTATAAACTCCATTCTTCAGAGTTGTAGAATTTGTTCCAGAAGTATGGAATAGCACCTTCTCTGGTTTCTTCATTAGAGTAAGTTCTCTTCCATTCATCAATTGGAATGGTAGATCTTGGTAATAATTCTAATGGATGTTTTGGTTTTGGAGCTGGAGCATCAGCTGGAGCAGAAGCAGCTTCTGGTTTCTTTTCAGCTTTCTTTTCAACCTTCTTTTCTTTCTTTGGTGGAACGTATTCAGCAGCTTTTTCTGGGAATTCGAAATCAGCAAATGATGATTTAAGAACATCAGATGAGATAATAGTTTTAAACCATTTAGTATAGTTTGGGAATTCAGCTCTTTCTTCTTTACCGAAAACTTTACCGAAAACTCTGAATGATGATTGAGCAACAATTAAATCAGCTAAAGTAATTCTTTCACCAACTAAGTAAGTGAAATCATATAATCTTTCTTCTAAGATTTGAGCGAATTTTTTAACTGAAGCTTTACCAGTATCAGTAACTTTTTTGTTGTATGGAACTTTACCGGCAATACCAGCAAAAGCATCAGTAACAGCATTCATGAAATCAGAGTTAGCAAATGAAGCCCATTTTAAGATTGAAGCAAATTCTTCATCTGATGAACCTAATAATGGAGATTTAGCATCACCTTTTTTGATTACTTGAAAATGTTAGTAAGAAATTTAATAAACAATTGATATCAGATATGTGTATCCTCGACATGATTTATTAAGACAGGGATAACTGTTTAAATAAAAGGTTTCTCATCATTATTCAATTGAATAAAGTATACATACAATAAGTTGAAATAGCAATGGTTTCAGTTAATTTGAAACCTTTTTCACCTAATAAAGCTGGGTATTTCTTTAATGGGAAGTTTTTAGCAAAAGCAGCATCAGCAGTAGCAACTTTGACATCGAGATCAAAGTATTTGACTAAAGCTTCTGGGACTTTGGTTCTAGTAACTGGGGCAGTATATAAAGTAAGAGACATTGGTAGTGAAAAATTTTTCAACGTGTTGCGAATTTATAGAGATGGGAAGAGGAGAGTCGTGTACGAGGTCAATTGTTCTATAACTATATTACACTATAAGACATGTCTATAATACAGGGACGGGATGTCAATGGTGAATGTGAAGGGGGCGGTTAGTGTTGGTAGGTCTGGAGTGGATTTTGGCTGTTGAAGGCAAGCTGAATCAAGGAAGGCAGGGGGTGATGGACAAGGTCGAATCAAAGTCAGGAATCAACCAGTCAAGGAATGAGTCAGGAACCAATGAGTCAGGAACCAATGAGTCAGGAACCAATGAGTAATGAATCAAGCTCAAACCCAATTCATCCCTACTTCATCAACCACCCAAAATATCCCCTCCATCTATCTCTAATTTCTCTACTCAACATCGAATCATCTAGTATCCCAAAGATCTCTTCAACATTATTATTATACCCACCATCACCAGCTAAGTTTCCTAAATAACTACTCAATAAAAGCATCACCACCAGCTTATCATTTGGTATAACGATCAGTTTTGGTAATACCAAATATTCTCTATGATCAGAAGTTATTTGTATATTTTTGATTTGATTATGATTTTCAACTTTTAAAAGATTCCAAATAACCTTTCTAATTCTAGCACTTTGTGATTCGAAATTATCAGTTTGTGGATGTGAAAAATTAATGAAATCTGTTGATATTTGTTGGATTTCAAAAGGATTTAATGAATTATTAACATGAAATTCTTGATGATCATAATCTATCGATTCATTTAAATCTTCTTGCCATGAAGATAAATCAGCATCAGAGTATTCTGATTTTATTTGAACTTCAATATCTGAATCAATTGAATGGAAAGTGTTAAGAATAAAATATTTCAAAATCACTGTTGAATGAATACTTGAAATAAGTACAATAGATTTATACCTTTTAAATCTTGTTGATGATAAGCTGATGTATTTAAAACAAAGTTTTCTAAACATCTTAACTTGGTTATTAAAGATAAGTTCAATATTTGGAATATTTTGATTATGTACAATAATTGTTAAAACCTTTAAAAGTATTAGACAAATTGATACAAACATAATCTCTAAGAATTCAAAAGTTTCATTTGAAATTGGTAAGAGTTTTATTAAATCAAAATATTTCAATTGCTTATCTAATAATTTTTTAAAAAAATCAAAATCTGAATCTATTGAACAATTTAAAAGACAATTTATTAAAAAAGTTCTTTCTACAAAGAAGTCAGAAGTATGGTTGATTAAGTTCATACAGTAATTTGGAATTGTACTTTTCCAGACATTTAAATCATTGAATTGATCAAGGATCCAATAATAATGTTCACTGGTGATAAGATTTATAAATTTTTTTATATCAAATTCGAAATTTGGATTATCAAAGATGACTTTTGAGCTTGATAAATTAGGGATGTCTATATCATATTTTGGTTTTAATAAGAAATTCTGGATGTTTATAGAAGATGTTAAATCAGGTACTGAAAGGATATTCATTAAATTTTCATTAAAGAAAGGACTATCAATTTGATAATTATCATCGGGGCGATTTCGGGTTGGTAAGAATTTATTTGATTGTTGATCAATTGGAGAAGTTTTGGACATTTCATTGATTAAATTACTTGGATCTTGTGGCCCGACTAAAGGTTTAGGTGGTTTTGAATGAGGTAAAGGAATTGATGGACCAGGAATTGATCCAGGACCTGAGACTTGAACTGGACCTGAAGGAACTGGCATTGGTCCTATTGGTCCCTTATCATATAATCCTGTCCCACTCCCAGACTCAACATCCATTTTAAATATCTCATCACTTTGTTGTAACTCTTCCTTTGTATGTAAATGTAAATACGGCCGATAATATTTCTTCCCATTATATAATTTTGCTATAGTAATTGATTGATCTAATATATTACTTGGAATTGGAGGCTGTAAATCATTTTTCGGGTCATAAAAACTATACTGAATAAAATTAAGTCTAATCCCTCTATAACATTTTCTTTGTGATTTTACACAATTTTGACATACAGGTAATTGTTCATCACATTTCATATGTCGATCTCTACACGTTAAACATCCTGACCGTGTTCTTCTTTTAACAGGTTTATTTTTCACCATTAAATCCAATTGATTTTATTTTTCAATTCTTTCACTTTTGATCGATATTGTGAGGTCTAAATTTAAATTTAAAAAAAAATAATCCAATTTAAAGCTATTATTGGTATTAATGGTGCGGAATTAACTTATTTAAAGTATCTTTAAACAATTATAATTTAGTATAATTAAAATATTATAGTAGTAAGTTCAAGGATAATTTTTGGCGAAATTTGAGTATGAATTTTATAACATTCTATTTATGTCTCACTAAAAACTGTAAGAGAATCTGCAACCAAAAATGTACAACTCCAACCAAATCCAAATTAGGCGATTTGGTACTAAATTGTATTGAATTTCATGTGTTACATTATTTCGCACCTTTTTTAAATGGATGTCGTTTAGACATGTCGTAATGAGTCTTTGGTTTAGTGCTCATGTTCATTAATATATCTAGTGTATCTCCTATTTATTTGCTTTCCATTTATAATTTATTCTCGTCGTCAATCCATTTATCCCCTCCCTCCCCCTCACCTCTACGCTTATCAGTCCAACAAATTCCGGTAGTAAATACACGCTTTAATTTGGGCTGTAAAGTACTCGCATTGTTCTCTACTAATTAGTGCTGTATACTAATACATTAACTAAATTATTTTTTATCATATTTTTTTCGGCCGAATTTACTCAACTTGGCAAGTCAATTCCGTTTTTTTGCAACCTCTTAACTTAATCTTCTGTAATATCTTCCTTGTTATTTGTCTAAAGTCCGACTTATTCGTATTGATCTCATTCACGTCCATAAATTTCATCAACTTGTTTATTTTCTATCATCTTCTTTGTTTCGGTCACCTCCTTCGGCCACTTCGTAAATCATCATATTTCTTAATCTGTTATTACCGGGTTTAACGGCCAACGGCCACGTCGGTCAAAGTAGACCGGTAAAATTCTGGGTTCTTCAATAATCAGTTACGGCGCAATTCCACATATTTTTTGATATCATTAAGTATTACTGCAGATTTTACAACCGAGGTTGCATACTTTACAAAATCATACAGATGTTGAAGATTTATTCGTAACTTAACGGCATCAATCTATTTGACACATAACTGTAGAGTGGGGGATAGAGGCACAGAAATGGGGGATGATCTAGAAAATTCGTGCATTTAAAAAATAGTCAAGATTTGACTTGTCAGAGTCAATAACCATAATTGGCTATTCTTAAGTATAACACCTTTGTTGATAAATGGCCACCTAAACATAAAATTTTGGGCTTATGTAACTCCTAGCAACGGTTTTAAGCTAGATTATGTAAGTTGAAGCCAACAAAAGCATCGAGCGTAACTTAATGCCCAGGAGTATTATATTTTGCAACTAGGAACCTCATCTATTTTTTTTCTAAAAAAAACTTTATTTTTTTATTAACCAAAAGTAGAAAGTAACAATTATTCACTTGCTTTTAAACAAAGGTAAAGTTTGCTACCAACAGAAAGATTATGCTTTGATATTGTTAATGCACTATTATAATTGCTTTATAATAACAATTGTTCAATGTAGAATACTTAACCTGTAATTAATGTCGCAACCAATTTTTAGAAACATATTTTTAACTAATACAAACTTTAAGTATCTACAAATTACGAGCCATGTCAAAGAATTGAAGAATTTAATATCTTTGCCGCAACTTTGTTTATACGCCATGTAAAATATTACTATACAAAGTAGTCAAAGGCACTAATCCATTTTAGAAAGGTTTTGCCCGCGGTTAAACTTTAGTTTAATACCGGAATGCCGTAGAACCATGTAGTTGCGTTAACTATGGGGGCTAGGATGTGAGCCCGTTATATATCTTGACTTCTTATGCAGATTGGTAATTCGAACCGATTTATATATTTAATACACACTTAACTCCGCCATAAACTGTTAACTAAATATCATCTCGATCTCTTGTAAATTTAATTGCTTTGTTTCTGGTATAAAAAAATTTATACTTAACAGTAATAATGTAAAACTTGTAAAAATCATTAAAATATTTCTACCAATTAAATTAGTTAAAATTGGGGTCAAATTTATTATTGTTGAATTTATGAAAAAATTTGATAAAATTGAACTTGCTAATACTTTAAGATTTGAATTTGCCAATTCATTTACAAGAATTCCGGAAATTGGCCCCCATGTTAATGAAAAAATAAAAATTATTAAATAAATAATTGCAAAATGATGCAGGAACCAATAAACCGTTAATAAAATCACGAGACAACAACTTCCCGAGATCAAAATTTTTAATCTACCAAATAAGTTTACGGTTTTACAACTTATTAAAGAACCAAGTAAATTTACAATTGAAAGAAATATTAGAAATGGTGGTGAAGGAAATAATTGTTTAGAGTAATAGAAGAAATAATTGATACCTGTGAGTTGTTGGAAAAACATAAGAATTACACAGTATGCAAGTTTTCTTAAAGTGAAACGTGAAGGAACAGTTTCAGGAATAGAGAATGGGAGATCTTGAATTTCAGGAACTGAGGCCTCGGGATTTATACTTTGAATTTCTTCAATTACCTGCATCTGTATAGGTGATGCAACTTCCTGTACTGGATCTCTTAAATAAATCAAACTCAAGATCAGAATTGAAATCACTATACAGTTCAGGATTGGCTGCGAAATATATGCATCTGGAATCATAACAAGAAAGTTACCCAATACTATACCTACACAAAGATTGAATTGAACAAGTGATAAATTAAATCCTCTTTGTGTGACATCTGGAGTTAGTTGTATAATTAAAATTGGACATATTAGTGTAAATATCCCCCCGCTTATTCCTTGAAAAATTCTATATATAATGAATATAAAAAGTGAATATGATACGTTAGCAGTTTGTGAAATAATATCACCACAAAGTCTTACTATAGATCCTATAATATAAATAAGATATCCAATCAAAATAAGATTGGTATAATTTGAATAATCTATAAACCCTATCAAACAACCTAATACAGATCCTAAATTAAAAGCAGATTTAACAAATCCGAGTAATGGACCTTCAAGGATTCCATATTTCTGCTCAAATGATTCACTACTTATGACCCCATCAGTCGTTCCGATCTCTAAACCGATTACTAACATCGCCAAAGATATTAAAAAATATTTCCACCTGGACACGACATTCCCTTTATCTGAATTATCAACACAATTTTGATTTTTTTCATTAAAAATTTCATCATTTAACTCCTTTTGATTTCCTTCTTTTTCACCCATCTGACCCCCATGAGAATTTTGATCCCCATTATTTTCAATTCCTTTATCTAATCTATTCATTGTGTTATCGCAGTAGGTTGCAAACTTCGTCAATTTACGACGCGAAAAGTTACACAAAATCTTATCTCATAAAACCGAATTTGGTTTAAGGAGCATCTTAAGTTTTTGGAAAATCTTAATGAATACTAATAAAAACGGGTTAAAAACCTCAAATAAAATGAGGTCAAATTCTAATAAATCTTCGTTACAATCAAATTCTTTATCTTCACATTTAAATAAATCTTCTCCTCCAAAAAATTTTGGTTTTAATAAAGATGCTCAACCATTTATCCCTCAAACTCTTTTAAGTCAAGAAATTCCTGATTCTTCCTTAGATGAAGTTGAACTTCCAATTGTTTTAAGTGTTACAGGTATCCCTCCATCTTATGATCAATCTAATTTTGATCAGTTACTTAGACAATTTGGATCTCATTCTGATCTTGATCTAGATCTTCCTTGGAAAATAATTGGTTATCAATTTACTGCAAAATCTACGAATCATTGCTTGATTGAAGTATTTGATGTTGATTTCGCTACAAATTTAATTACAAATTTAACAGGTTTAGAATTAGAAGGATTTATTTTAGAAGTTCTTACTTTACCACCACCTTCAATGATGGCACCAAGGTATCCATTATTTACATATCCAATGTATGAAATGAATTATTTCCCAATGTCTCCATCATTGCCTCAAAGTCCTGTTCTGTCGGTTCCAAAGTATCCATTTTATTCACCAACTTATTCTCCATATCAAAGACATTCATATTCTGGTTCTCCAACTTCTAGAAGATCACTGTCTGGTTCATCTTTAGGATCTCAAAAATCAAATACTGGTGTACCACCATTCGTTATGAATTTTGTGAAGAAGGGTACTGATAAACCTGTTGAAATAATTACTGTACCTGATGAAGATGGGAAAATGATCAAGGTTAATTCTTGTAGGATATTTGTTGGGAATATTCCATTTACTCTGACATGGTATGATTTAAGAAATTATTTAGTAGACAAGTCAAAAGAGCTTGAACCTGAAATTAATATAGAGATCTTGAGGGTGGAGATTCCAACACATACAGTTTCAAGGACCAGAAAAGAGAAGGACGAGAAGGAAAAGGAAGAAAAGGAAGAGAAGGGGGAAGATGATGAAGAGAAGGATAAGGTGCCAGAGGCTGTCGCAGATTCTACAGTTCCTGTTGATCCATCTGTCCCAGTTGATCCTATTGATCCCTCTGTCCCCGTTGACCCCTCTGACCCATTTCCAGACCCTTCAAATACATACACCCGTACCCTCTCAAGAGGATTTGCTATAGTTTATACAGCAAACAAAATGAGTTCAGAAAAACTCATTGAATTATTTGATGGGGTTGATTTTGAAGGCAGAAATCTTACAGTCAGATTTGATAGATTCCCAGATTTTAACAATTACTTAACTCAACCATTATTCTCTGATTTAAAAGATAAAGCAATTACATCACTTGCTTTTGAAAGAAATTCGATTCAACAAAAATTCTATTACGGAAACTATGAAAATTATTTAAGACAAGAAACTAAAGAAAGACCTAAAGAAAGACAAAAACAAAGACAAAATTCCATGAATACATATTCTCATCATTCACCAAGAATCCCAATAATTCAACCAAATTTCATACCCCATATACATCCTTCAACTAGGTACATAAATAATAATGTACCGAGATCATCAAAGAGGAAACTGGAACCATTGATTTCAGAGAATATGAATGAAGATGAGAAAGCTCGTCAATTAGTTAATTCTTTTAAGCTGTTAGGAATATCTTCATAGGAAATTCCAATGGCATAATACGTCATAATATATATTGTATAAGTCCCACTCTTCTTATGATTTTCTTCTTTAATCTCGTTTCAGTCTATCAGGGCCCCGAATGAAGGGTCTTGATTGCTGCGAAATTCACAGATTCTGTCATTTATCTCTACTTAATCTACACAATATATTCTCTAAATATCTTGTAAATAATATGTTCAATTGTTTAATCATCTGATTGATCTCTGAGTTTCTACCACATTTTCTGGCCGTTTTTTCCAATATCAGACTTATTTTTAGATAAGCTTGGTCATCAGTGCCAATGACCGGTTCGGTCACAACCTGCGGCTGTAAAATCATCGCAAATCAAGGGTATATTGACCGTTGCCATACAGTGTTAATATACAATATTTATTATATACAGTTTTATTAATTATCTTAGAAATTCTATACATATTTCACATTCTATTTACGTCTTTAAAATTCCGATTTCTCCTCTATGGTCATCTGGGTTGTGACTGTTATATAAAACCTTAAATATGACATCTGTCACACTATATTCTGCGCATATTTACTACGGGCAAAGAAATACTATTTATATTCTATTTCGGCAAGTTAAATTTATAATATATTTGTCACACATTTTCGCCACTATCTTATCGTCAGTGTAACCTTTTATTAACGGTAATATATTTTTATCTCCGTCGTTGTCAGTCGCACAAAAATTTTTTAAGGATCTTTAGTAATCTTATTGAACAAAATGACATCAGAAAATATTGAAACTGAAGGAAAATCACGAACTAAAACATCTAGTGATCCTCTTAAGAGTGTTGGATCACCATCTTTATCACCTTCTAGCTCAAATGATATTCCTCCAAGTGTAATGGCAATCTCAAATTTGAGATGTCCTTCACCACCACCAATCTTAACAAATAGTGGTAGAAATTCAACAGTTCTGCCACCAATTCGTTCAGATAATCCAATTGATTCAGATAAGCAAACCATCCCAAGCGGTGGTGCTATACTTAATGAAGAACAATCCCAATCTTTTGGTGATAAATTAAAATTTAATAATGAAAGTATTGATAAGGAAAAAGATATTCATAATTTTATTCATGATCGTCATAATCATATTCATTCACCTATCTCAACCCATTCTAATACATCCTTAGATCATATTACAAATCCTCCAAAAGAAACATCTCATCATAAAGCACCATCAGTTCATGCTCATTTCTTTGTTGAAGATGCTTTTAAACAAAAAATTAATAGATCAAGAAGTAATAGTGTTAGTGCAACATCCGAACATCTGATTTCTGGTCCAGTAACAAATATTAAAAACAAAGGTGTTGGAGGTCTTGAAAAATTAGCAGGTCATTCAGGTCTTAGTAGTCCAAGTTTAAATCAAACTTCTGAACAAAATGCCAATATTGATCCAAGATTACCCCAAGATGATGGTAAGATCCATATCCTTTTAGGTGTTTGTGGTGCCTTATCAGCATCAAAAATTAAAATCATCATTTTAAAATTATTAGAAATTTATGGTCCTGATAAAGTTGCAATTCAACTTATTTTAACTAAAACAACTGAACATTTTTTATCACCAGAAATTCTTAATTATCTTGAAACTGTTAGAAAAGTTAGAATATGGAGAGATGAAGATGAATGGACAACTTGGCATTCAAGAGCTGATCCTGTACTTCATATTGAACTTAGAAGATGGGCTGATATTTTATTAGTTTGTCCTTTAACTGCTAATACTCTTTCAAAGATTTGTCTTGGATTATGTGATAATCTTTTAACAAATGTTATTAGAGCTTGGAATTCAACTTATCCACTTTTATTAGCTCCTTCAATGGTAAGTTATAGTTATAATGCTGTTACAACTAAACGTCAATTAAGATTAATTGCTGATGAAATGCCATGGATTGAAGTTTTAAAACCCGTTGAAAAAGTTGTAGGAAGTTATGGTGATATTGGTATGGGTGGTATGATGGATACAAATGAAATCGTTAACAAGATTGTTATGAAATTAGGTGGATATCCTGATGAGGATGATGAAGAAGATGAAGATGAAGAGAAGAAGAATATTGACCAGACATTAGTTGAAGATGAAGATGATGACGATGACGACGACGATGATGATGATGATGATGACGACGACAGTGACAATGATGACAGTGATAATGGTACTACTTCAACTATCAAAGATAACATGAAATCAGTACCGTTAGTAACAGCAGCTACAAAAGCAGTCGAATCTATCAAAATTAGTCATTAGAATCATCTCAATTGCATCTTCTCTTCTTCGTGAACTGGTTTCACTATTTATTATTTTACATATTATGTACTATACAAATTCGTGTCTATGCGTTAATCTCTATGCGTTACTTAATTGTTTTAATCTTTCAACTCTCCATTGAAGATATTCCTCTCCTAAATTACCTGAACTTTCTCTAATACTTTTGTTTTCACTAGCAGGTGTAGATGTATTTTCCCAAGTTTGTAATTTCTTCATTGGTGTCATATTTAATGTCATTTCTTCAGCTATTGGTTTAACATTGAATGTATTCTCTTTTTCTTCTTGATTCAGAATATTTATCCTTAAGGGTGACATCCTCGAAAGGGATGGACTTGTTTTATTGAATTTTTGAACATCAGGAATTAAAGGTGAATTTAATGGTTGTAATTGATTTGATTTTGAAAATGATGTGTTCTTTTTATTCATCATAAAAGGACTTTGTTGAGTACTTTGAGATCCAAATGATCCAATTTGTGAGCCTGTTTCACTTAGATGAGATTCATTAATACTTACATTAGTTTTATGATGATTGATTCCATGGATAGTTCTATCAGAAAAGTTGGCTTGTCTAACGAGTTTAGTGGGTGGTCTAGATTGGATGGAGATTGGTCTTGAAACTGGTCTGGGTTGTACAGCAACCGGTTTAGACCTAGGTTGTCCTCTAGGTATAATTGATTTATTTGGAGAAGGATTCCTTGAAGTCATTCTTGAAGCGAGATGTGATTTTGTTGGTGATACAGTTCTTGGTCTCTTGACTACAGGTTTTCTAACAACTCCAGAATCTACTTTCTTTCTACCACCTTGTTCTTGTTCAATTCCAATAACCTTTTCATACATATCTTGACCAAATATACAAAGGCGTTGTTCATTATTCTTATTATACTCATTGATCGACTGTTTAAGGTTGCTCAAAAGTATAGGCATTTGTTTAAGTATTCTCTTTCTAATTCTTTCCTCATTCAATAAGATTTTACAGGAATTCTTACTAAGTAATCTAGAAGAATCTTTTGATGATTCAACTAAGAATTCTTTATCTTTAAGTAATTGACTAAGTTCTTCATAATCTTTAAGAATATGTCCCTTTTGTTCATATTCTTGTTTCAACCTATTTACTTCTTGTTCATGATCATTAAGGATAACTTCTTTATCATAACTTTCATCAGGATCTATTATATAATCAAAGTATTTGAATGTTTGTCTTTCTTCCTGGGTCATATATAAAGAATTCCAAAGATTTTCAATTTCTTGTTTAGAATCAATGATAAATTGATCAATATACTGTGATCTTTTAGAGAGTAATCTATTTAATTCAGATTTCAAATTAGAAATCGATTTATCACTTAAATCATTATTTTCTTGTAATATGAAATCAATATTATCTTGAGATTCTCCTAATTTCTCCCATAATTTTTTACAATGAACTATGAGGTATTCCCATTTTTTGTGTTTATTGTCCTTAAGTTTATTTAATAATTCAAGAAAGTCTTCAAGGAATTTTAGATGATTATCATTAAGTCCAAATCTTGAAGGGTTTTGTTTAATAAAACCAAGAGTTTCAACATCAAAATAATTATCATTAGTTTCTCCTTCTCTCTCTCTATACTGTTTCTGTATACTTATTAATTGGTCCTCTTTGAAATTGAGGATATCGATCATATCAAATATGTTATCTATTATATCAATCATTTTTTGTTCTCGTATTTGAATTTCTTGTTGACAAATATTTGATTGTTTATGTAAGTCACTAAGAAATTCAGGAGTGATTTTTGTGAATTTAAAAGACCTAATAGATTTGACGAAATGGTAATTGATATCTCTCAATTCAAGTAGTTTAGAGTTATTGTTATTGGTATCCTCATTAGTTTCTGGTTTATTTTTCCGTGGACTTGATATTACAAAGGTTATGTCATCACTTGAATCATCTGTAAAATTACTTAACGAAGAACTTTTAGAATCATTCAAATTCATTTGTTTCATTATCATTTCAAATTTTTCAATCATTTCTTTATGTTCTTCTGCTTCTTCTCTAGTAGGTAGTATTTCAATATAATTATAATCAAAAGTATCCCCTAGTATATCTATACAATCTAAGTAACTTAGACTGAATGTGTTCAACTTCTTAAACGCTTTTACAAATACTTTCATTATATCGAGAAATATAGAATTCAATTCTTTACGTAGTTTAATCAATGATATCTTTGGTGTCTCATTTAACATCTCTTGATATTTTTTTTCAAATGATAATTCTTCCATTATATTACTGGTATTGTTTGTTATATTAAACGGCGAGTCTTCATAGAAATTCTCTTTTTTACTTTTTAAGTTAGATAATTTTTTTTCAATCTCATGCTTGAAGCCAATTTCAAACATCTCTTTATCATCAAATACTAAACCTCTCGTCATATCCGATAAATGTTTAGTCCCAGGGTTATCATTAACTATGGCAAGGATGATTCTGATTTGCTGTCTTAACCAATCACATTCATTTTCTATATTTGTCTTTTCTCTTGTAACATTTGATTTAAAATTATTTATGGTGTCTTCTAATACAGTAAAGATTTGAGCTTTTTTCAAGCAGATTTCATCAGTGGAAAACCCGATCTCTTGATAGATTGAATCAAGCTGTTCGATTGTTTTATTTACATTATTTGCAATACTAGTGAATTTTTCTGATTGAGTTTGCTCTTGAATAAATGTTAACTCCATATCTACTTTATCTAATATATTGGTATACTTCCCCGAGGGAGTACCAACAATTCTCGAGGGAGTCTGAACTTCGGCCATCAACGTTGGGTATAAGTAGCTTAGATGTGGTGTATGATGTAGTGTGTTTTGTGATGTGAAGTTTGTTTATGCGAGGGTTCTCGATTTGGAAAATTGTAAACAAAAAAAATCCTCACCGTTTATTATCTATACCCATATCTATAAACCCTCTTGCTTCTTCATATTGGCAGCAAATCTCCTAGCAACTTCTTCCATGCTAATACGTATAACACCTTCATTTATGTTTTTCTTCTTTCTCGCAGGTCTTCTCCTGTTCTTTATCTCTCCTGATCCTTCACTATCTCTATTTGTCACTTGTCCCACATTAGTATTAGCAAAAAATGCAATTAAATTATTCTTGAATAATTCCTTCAGTTCTCCCAGATCCTTGACTTCTTCTGGTAACTCCATTGATGCCATAAGTTTCAATTGTTCGTCAAATGTTTGAACCTCTTTTTGTCCCTTATTTCTAATAACCTTCTTCCTATAATCATAAGGACCCCATTTCATCTTATTACTAATATTATAAACTCTTCTACTATCATTTGATGTATTTTTAATACCATTTGCAACTAATAAATTAAACCAAGATTTAGCTCTATCATATTCTTTCCTGTTATAATAATATATAATAAATGGATAGATTTGATTAAACGTAAAAGGCAATTTGAATTGTTGACTACATCTAATTAAATCAGATGCAAATAAATAATCCTGATGATACATTAAAGACGTATATATCATTAATTCAAGTGGATAAGATTTAAGATTCTTTGATTCTAGTTTAAACTCTTTATAGAAACTAATAACTATTTCTTTTGCAACTTTATAATTCTCTTGACCAGGAATTAAATCCATTTCTGAACTATGAACTTTTTTCTTTATAAGATAGTTAAGAAATAATGTCACGATCTTATCATTAAGATTAGAAGGTTGGAAATTCCTATAGTTTGTGTTTTTCACTCTAGTCATATATGCATCAAATAACGTTAGAATTGCTTCAGGTGAAAGGTATTTTCTAGGTACACTTCTAAATATGGTTGAATAAATAATATAAAGAACTTCTTGTGAAAATCTTTGATTCCTTAATTTATCTTCAATTCTAGCTTTATCAATTTTTGGGATTTCTATTATTTCTGGTTTATTTGATCCAGTTGCTAATGATACCAACTTAAGTTCGTTTAAAAACTCCATTAAGCCAGTTTTCTTCTCAAGATTTCTATAGAATGATAAAACATACCCAAGAAGAATTTTTGGATTATCAGGATACTTTGCACTCATTAATTTTAAAATACTTATCGAAAGATTTTTAATTTGTACACTAGCTAGTCTTTGTAAATCTAGATTATTGATCACAATAATAGCTTCATCAAAAAGTTTTTGTTCAATTAACTTATCAATCATTCTACTTAAAAATCTAAAGTCAACATCGATTTTATTCTTTACCATAAATTGAAGTATACCAATACAAGAACTTGAAGATTTGAATTCCATCATATGTGATAACAAAACATATAGAACATCTTGAAGGTTTTTAGATTTGATTTTATTAGAATTCTCTATAACAAATTCACTATCATCAATTTCTTTATTTAAAAGTTGATACTTGGTAACTAAAAGATTTAAGAAAAAGCTCGACTCTCTCAGATCTTTTCTTTGTATAGCATGTAAACTATATAAGTGTAATGTAGGGAAATCAAGGAAATATACCATTCGTTTCTTATGTATATCAGAAGTTGGAAGTCTACGAGTTTTTGCCCAACTTGGATCGATAATTCCCATTCTTGATGCATATCTTTGTAACTCACTACCTTTCTCAAGCTCTGTTCGTATTGATCGTATCATCTTCCTTTTCCCATCTATGATATTCAAATTAAAAATATAACTATAAAATTCTGATAATCTAGATACCTTCAGATCTTCAAATATTTTTTTGAATTTGTTTATTGGTAATACAATAGGTGTTGGGTTAACAAGATTTAATTGGACAAGGTTTCGTAAATAACTTAAAATCATATCGATCCTAATAGAATCTTTAGTATTAATAGCAGTTTCTAAGATATCTGAGAAAAGACTTCTGAAAGTATCGGATTCAGCATCTTCAAGGAATTCAATCATTGAAAGTTTGATCTTGTTATTATAATGTACTCTTCTTAAACTTGCTAGTATAGTGGATTTGATTTTTTCATGATGAATATTATTTATAAGTGATGCTACTATTCGATGATCTTTGAGTAAATTTTCTTCAACGATTTGAACGATTTTAACACAGAAGTCATGTGATGCTACAGGATCATCCATCGGAAGCTTTGAATACCCTTTATATTTTTCAAGGGATAATTTTACAATCTCTTGCTTGGATAACTCATATAGTGGATTCTTTGAGATCTCATCTGTGTTCTTACTGAAGATATTACGACCAAGTCTCGGAAGAAAAGATGATTGAAGCAATACTTTATTGTGCCGTATTCGTGTGTAGGTAAACGGTCTAGACCCACAGACTTTACGTCTGGATATTGGAGATATTAGTCCAAGTCTCCACATGAGTAGTGAAAATTTATCGCGAGAGGACGAGAAGAGACTATATACCTGGTTGTAAAAATGTTTATTATGCTATAAATAGGTACTGGTTATGACGATAAGGTTCCTCATGTCCAATTCTCTAAGGACATTTGGGTGGTATTTCTACCAAAATCACGATATATATACCTTTGATAGAAATACATAATATCAAATATACATGTTCCTGCACTACCTAAAATATATGGAAGCTCTTTCATGAAAAAACCAGTTTTATCAGAGTCACTAATGAATTCACAACTTGAAAGAATCGAGAAAGTATAAGTCAAATTCCCAAGTAACGCTGCTCCGAAAAGAATTGAATTAATACCATCAACAGATTTCCTTTGATAATTTTTCCATAATTGAGGACATCTTGATGACATATAAACTGCTGTACAACACCATGCAAGAAATAAACCTAATCTTTCACCAGGAGTAGAATCAGATCTTATACCTATTGGTAATCCATTGGCAACAGATGCAAGACTTGCAGAAGCAACCACTTTCTTAATAGTTGATCCAGTTGAATCATAACTCCCACCAGGGGAATTAGACTGTTCAGCATTGTGTCTCATATGAATTGCATTTGAAGTATCATAAATCTCAGGAGTATCTGATTGAGTAGCTAAACTTGAATCTAATGGAGTATAGATTGATCCGTGCCTTTTTGGGTAAACACTATTATAATAATAGTATTGGAAACACAAAGCTATATCGTTACACAAGAAGAATAAACTCAAATATAATTGGAATTTTAAAACCACATCATTAAGTAAACAACTTGTAAAACTTAGGAAATCACCTAAGAACCAAAGGAGTAAAAAAGAAGGGGAAATTCCTTCAGTTGATTTATTTTTGTAGTTGGTTAGGATCTGTGGTAATTGAGCACAGATCCAACTTAATAGTGAAAGGGTACTAAAGAATTCAGATAGTGAAGACCATCCTGAACATTCTGACATGTTGTTGAGTAGTGAGATAAGATTGAGACTGAGTGAGGTTGACAATAGGATATGGGGCTCAAAATAGACAAAGACCAAGTGGGAAGGAGTGGTACAGAATAAGGGGATAAGGAGAGGATACATGTCTAGGGGGTCGAGAGTGAATAGAGAACATTGGCTGTGGATTTAAGTACTATGAAGTAGGCGATAAGGGTGTCAATATACATTTATATAGCTATTTGTAGTGTCTCACTTTAGTGGCATGGGTCCAGGCGATCGAGGCGATCCAAACCCAGATCTAGATCTCGATCCAGGAGGCTTGGATACAGTCTTTACCCAAACTCGTAATATCACCCTCTATTAATTCAACAATCCTACCCCTCTCTCATAAACCCTCTTTCTTATCTCATCCCATCCCATCCCATCCCATCCCATCCCAGGTCACATGACATTCTCAGTGCCAAATAAGTGCGATCGTCGAGGACGATGATCATCACATAGTACAAACTACTAACGGATTAACCAACTTGTCAAATATCTTGTGGTTTTCGTTCACTGAACCCTCACACTTATTACCCCTTCAAACAAAGAAGAAATTATTCACAGAAATCTCCAATCAATCTTCAAACCCTAATTTTCCCTTTACACATTTCAACATCCCTCACTTCATCCCTCACCCATTATGAGTTTAAATAATGATGGTAAACATCCAGGAAGTGCTTCACCTGATGATAAAGGTATGTCTAGAACACCAACGTCTTGGGATCCAGAAGATGATGCACTTTTAATGCATTTAAAAGATCAACAAAAACTTGGTTGGAAAGCTATTGCAAGTCATTTTGATAATAGAACTCCAAATGCTTGTCAATTTAGATGGAGAAGATTAAAACTGGGGAATTTAAAGAACCCTCCAAAATCTTCTTCTTCAAATGTTTCACCAAGTGAATCTTTTAAATCTTCAAATAATCAACCTGAACAACATATTCCAAAGAAACAAAAAAAATCTGCCTTCCCAAATTCAAAACCAGGTGGTACAGGATTCCCAAGTGCTTATTCTCCAATTAGCAATGCAAGCTTTACAGGGTTTGATAATAATGTTGGTAATGCCTTAGCAGGATTGAATGCTTTATCAAATAATTCATCAGCAATTTCATCTCCAATGCAAGTTCCAGCTTCAAATCATTCACCTGTTTCAAATAATTCTCCTGCTGTACCACCTCAAACTACAAATAACTATGAACATTCTCCAAATACAGAATTGAATTTAGATCCTTCACAACATGGTTCTGTACCAACAGGTGGAGGAGGATATTATGCAGAAATTTCTGTTGATCCAACTATGAATTTACCACATAATCAACCTCATCCACCTCCAAGTTCTGGTTTAACTCCAAGAAATTCAACATCTGGACCTTCTGGAACTCCTCATCATAATAATTCAATTATTCAAATTGTTAAAAGTGATGATAGAAATTCTATTTCTTCTGCAAGAGATAGTATATCATCTTTACCATCTAAATCAATGAATATCCCCCATCATCAACAAAATAGTTTAGCTCATTTACCTATAACTTTTGGTTCAAATGGTCTGATAAGTGGACCCTCTAGAAATTCAAGTATTTCTCATGTTCCAACAGTTCCAAGTTTACGTAATGGTAGTATCGTTGGAAGCACATCAGGATATTTTTCAAGATCTGGTTCTGTTGTTATACCACTCTCTGAAAAGAAAGAAGAACTTAAAGCATTGAGAAAATATGAAAAATCAAAAAATTCAAGTAAAGAAAACTCTAAAAAGGATAAGAAGGAACCAATTAAACTTCCTTGGACCATGGAAGAAGATGAATTATTAATAAATAGGAGAACTAGAGAACTTTCATTCGCTGAGTTATCAATTTTATTGCCACAACGTACTGAAGGTGAAATTTGGGCAAGAATTGATTATTTAGAGAAATTAAGAAATGGTTCAAGATCAAGTGTCGCAAGAGAAAGAAGAAGAAGACAATCATCTATCGGTTTAGATGATGTAGAAGATTTCTATATGAGTGATATTGGTGTTGTTACTGAAGATGATGATGATGATGAAGTACTAGTTGATGTTGACGATATACCGCAAGCTCATAGAAGAGGTCTTAAAAGACGAACGAGTTCGGCTGTAAATCCCTTGACGGTGAATCACTAATTTCTTCAATTCTTGTAATATTATCTGTATTTAGTTCTATATTGTAATTAGACATTTTCTTGGGATATTGTAGTTTTGTGAATATCGCAAAATTGAAATGAGATAGAGGTTAAGAGATTTTCAAAACAAGAGACACAAGAGAGGTTATATTCAAATGAATTATAAAAGACCACAACAAAAACCACAGAGAAGAACAACACAGGAAGAAAAAAAATGTGAAAATAAATTCCCCTACTGAGAAAAAACGCTACAACCAAAGAGCAAATTACAGCTTCATCCAAGGCCAATTTTGGAACCCAGAACCCATACAGATTGCATAATACTCATACACAAATTACATCACACTACCATCGCTCTTTACTATTTTTTGCCAATCTCCTAACAAAGAAAAATGATTGGGTAATTAAAAGTGGCTTATATTATCTAACCCCCCCTTCCTTATATGCCCGGGACTATCTTTTTAATGTGCTCTAGACCTCTGTAATCCATGGGTAATATACTGCATATTCTTCAGATCAACAATAGACTTTCCATTTGAAAGCATATTTTTATCATATATGCGTTAACAGGTTTTCGCAGCCATATATCTATGCACCAACAATTCATATTTAGTAGATGTTGAACATATAGCAACGATTTTTGAGGGGAATCCGGATGATATGCACTTATAGCTCTTTAAGATCCAATTACCAACCCCTATTCTTTTGTCTATAAATATGGGGAGATTTTCACCTTTTTATCATCATTGCAAACATGGCTCCTCCAACAATGCTTCAACAACCACTTGAAAAAGTTCAAGTTTCTACCAAATCATCTGTCAATGAAAAAGTTTCATTAGCAGATTGGGATAACTTCAAGTTTGCCCCAATTAGAGAATCATCAGTTTCAAGAGCTATGACAAAAAGATATTTTGAAGATTTACAAAAATATGCTGAATCAGATGTAGTAATTATTGGTGCTGGATCTGCTGGATTATCAGCTGCTTACACTTTAGCAAAAGAAAGACCTGATTTGAAAATTGCAATCATTGAAGCTAGTGTCTCTCCAGGTGGAGGATGTTGGTTAGGTGGTCAATTATTTTCAGCAATGGTAATGAGAAAGCCTGCTGAAAAATTCCTTGAAGAGTTAGGATTAGAATATGAAGATGAAGGTGACTTTGTTGTTGTTAAACATGCTGCTTATTTCATGTCAACCTTATTATCAAAAGTTTTACTGTTTCCAAATGTTAAATTATTCAATGCAACAGCAGTTGAAGATTTAATCACTAGAAAAGATCCTGATGGGAAATTAAGATTAACAGGTGTTGTTACTAATTGGACATTAGTTTCATTAAATCATGATACTCAATCATGTATGGATCCAAACACTATTAATTGTAATATTGTTTTATCAGCTTCAGGTCATGATGGTCCATTTGGTGCAGGTACAGCTAAAAGAATGGCCCAATTATCACAAATTGAAATGGGTCATATGAGAGGATTAGACATGAATTCAGCTGAAGACGCAATTGTTAAAGGTACAAGAGAAATCACTCCTGGATTAGTTGTTACAGGTATGGAACTTGCAGAAGTTGATGGTTCAAATAGAATGGGACCAACTTTTGGAGCCATGGCATTATCAGGAGTTAAAGCAGCTGAAGAGACCTTAAATGCATATGAATTAAGAAAGAAACAAAACGAAGAGGATATTAAGAATTTACAACATGTTCCTCCAAAATACCAAAGTCAATTCAACTAGGTACCTAAGACTGTTTTTGTTTGTTATTTGATATATATTGAATAAATATCTAAACTTTTCTTCACCTCTCAATACAATTTTAATCCCCCAGTTATTTCATCTAGCACCTTCTTTGGAGCAGGACCAAGACCCAAGACAGTAGCAGATCCTGCAGCAATTTGTGTTCTACCAGCATCATGAACTATATAACAATTAACCCCTAAAGAAATAGCTTGTGCAAATAAAATATCCATTCCCTCTTGATCTGGTACTTGAAGAGTAATTTTAGCTTGTCCATTACCATATTCCCATCTCTGAACCATTTCAGGATTAAAAGCAGGAGAGTTTGGATTTGTAATTTTTTTATACAATGCAAGAGTTGCATGGGAGCATTGAGCAGCAGCTTTTCCCTTACCCATTTTTAAATCTTGACGAACAACTAAAGTCATACGAACTTCTCCATCTATTGAATTTAAATCTTTTGAGTCTACATCTATACCTTCATCATCAGATTCAGGTTCAGACTCATCTTCAGTTTCTGAGTAGTATTGGAGACTCTTTGGTTTAACAAGGTATCTATCCACTACGAATCCTGTAATGAATGATATTATACCGATGGTGATATACTTACTTACCAGTTGGTTCATCGCGATAAAAAAGAGAGGTGAATCTGATTGATAGATGTGGAAAATTTTGGACCATATTTGGCGGGATAGGAGGTGGTAGAGACTGGAGATGCTTGTCTGTTCCATCACCTGATACCTGTTTGATCATAATATATTAAACGTAAAGATTCTATGCTATGGATTGACAACCTGAGGATTTATGTATGAGGACACCTTTTTTATTTATGCCAACACCTTCTTCTTCTTCTTTTTCTTCTTATCAACTTTGTTTACAAAACTTCTCCAATTTGCAACCCTTTGATCTCTTTGATCTTCCCATTTATTAGCCAATTCTTTCTTAAGTAATAATTCATTATTTCGTTCTTCATATTCTTTCCTTTGTTGTGCTTCCTTTTGTCTTAGTTTATCTTCTTCTTCCTTTTGCTGAATAGAATCTTGTTCAAGAATTTCTTTTACTCTTTTTCTAACTGATTGAGTATCTTTAATCTTTGTTAAAACATGTTTATATATATCAATGAGTTTTTGTCTTTCCGAAATAAACTCATCATCACCTGAAAGAACACTATTGGCTTTATTCAATCTATCGAAAGCTTCAGGTGCTTTTTTATTATCAGTTTTATCAGGATGAATTAGAAGAGATTTCTTTCTAAATGTCTTTTTTAAATTTAATGAGATGGTCTTTTCAAAATCTTCAATTGGTTCAAATTCTAAAATTGTTAAATAATCTTTTGGATTACAATTAAGGATCCTTTGTATTTCATTATCACATAACAGAGCTCTTTCAGTTGATGAAAGTAATCTAGTTAAATCATCTGCCATATCTATTCGCACAATTTATGTCTAATATTATTAGATCTAGTATGACACAAGGAAAAAAATGGGTACCAAGATATTTTGATATTGGAGTTAATTTCTCTGATCCAATGTTTGAAGGGAAATATAATCATTCTTCCACTCCAAAACATCCTCAGGATATTGATAAAGTCATAGATAGAGGTTATAAATTCAATGTACGAAAAATGCTTATAACTGGATCAAATATTGAAGAATCTAAAGATCATTTTGATTTATGTGATAAGTATGGTTTGATTTCTACTGTAGGAGTTCATCCATGTTCTGTGGCTCAAGAGTTTTATAAGAAGGAAGGTGATGAATACACTGAAGAAATAAGTTCTGATTGTAGTGAAAAATTACATCAACTTAAACAATTAGTCATTGAAGGTGTTGAAAGAGGTACGGTCAAATCATTTGGAGAGTTTGGTTTGGATTATGATAGATTACATTATTCACTGAAATCACAACAATTAACAATGTTTAAAAAACAATTAGAAATCATAGCATCTTTAAAGCATCTTGAATTACCATTATTTTTACATATGAGAAATGCTTGTGATGATTTTTGTGATACAATCAAACCATTTCTTGATGATGGTAGTATTAAAAGAGGTAATGGAGTAGTCCATTCATTCACTGGATCAAAAGAAGAATTGCAAAAAATCCTTGATCTTGGGTTTTATATAGGAATAAATGGATGTTCTCTAAAGACACAAGAAAACGTTCAAGTTGCAAAACTTATACCAAAGGATAAATTGATGATAGAGACTGATGCTCCATGGTGTGAAATTAGAAAGAGTCATGCAAGTTATCAATATTTGACACCTTATCCAAATAAGTTTTATCCTGAAGTGAAGAAGATCGAGACAGATGTAGTAACAGAGGCACCTACTAAAAAACAACCACAATCTAAGAAACAACAAATTAAACTTGATGATCTTTTACCATTTCCATCGATCAAAAAAGAAAATTTCGAAAAACATCAGATTGCTGTAAAAGCATTAGGAGAACTGGGAAAAGTTGATGATGGATCAGGTATTGGAGAATTTGCATATCCATTAATCAAGTCAAGAAACGAGCCCGTTTATATTGGACTTGTAGCAGAAATTTTATGTAAATTACATGGTTTGAATGACGAAGAAATAGAAGAGTTTATAGATACAGTTTATGAAAACTCATGTAAAGTATTTAAAGTATAATCTATATTACATTAATATACAAATATAGGCTAGAACTTATTTCTTAACCTTCTGATAGGTGGAGAGATGGGGTTCTGAACTAAAACTTGTCTTGCCTTTGTTCTCATTGATCTCCTCCTTTCGTCTGGACTAGAACTAACAGATGCATCATCAATTGGAGTATCAAAAACTTCACTATCTGAAGATTTTAATGATACTTCATCATAAATCTCTACATCAGAATTATCTAAACCAATTTCTTCAACCTCTTCAATTTCTTCAATTTCTTCAACATCTTCAACCTCTTCAGGTTCATCTCCATCAAACTCTGAATCCACCACCTCTTCAATTTCTATATCCTCATCCAACTCATTTAAAAATGATTCAACCTCACTTTCATCCATCACATTATTTACTTTTAATGACAGCACTGGATCTCGTGAAGGTTTGAAAGTTTTGTCAGTTTGAAATCCTACACAAATATCAAAATCGTTGATATCATGATCATTTGGAGGATCTAAGTTCTTTGTTAATTCCAATTCTTTTAAAGCTTCCTCTTCAAAAGTGTATGGGTTATCTATATCATCTTTAAGAAACCCTCCAAGTAAACCAATTGAATTTTGAGAAATCGGTTTTGGATCTCCTTCAATTGGTGGATTTAGTAATGCAGGCACTGAATTAATTCCACCAGATGGACCAAAAATAATTGGTTTCCAAATTAAATATTTATAATCTAAGGTGATATATTTTTTATTTTCAAATTTTTTAATGACTGAATCGATCTTTGGTATATTAAGTATTAAACCATAAGTATCTGACTGGGGATTTTTAACAAGAACATCAAGTTGTTCCAACCCAACGATTACATCAGATGGTGTCATACCACTTAATTTAGAAAGAATATCTATAGAAAGTTGATACTTACTGGATATACGCTTTTCATCCTTGAAATATTTTACAAATAAATCCTTTAACCTATAAGCCATAGAAATCTTCCAATAGTTTCTATAACTAAGTAAACCCAAATCACTTAAAGGTTTCTCAGGAGTACCAAATTTGAATTCATTTCTACTAAGTAAATAACTAAAATCTATTAATAAATTCCCATATCCTTTACGTTGATAAATTGGTAATGTAAGTATACAAGAAACATTATAATCAGAACTATTTAATTTTTCTTTAGAAAAATATCCAACAAAATGATATGAATCATCATCATTATCATCAATTTCTGTTAATACATAAAATACAAAAGGTTCTACATCATAATAAAGGGTCTTGGAATTAAGAAATAATTTGGCTAACAAACATAAATTTTGACAATAATTAATATTTTTTCTACCATCAACTTCCCATATAGAAATTTTTTTTAAAGGATCTCTATAAATTTCTATACCTGGAGGATGGCGATTTGAAGAGTTACAGGTTTTCATTTGATGTCTTTTATAAGAGAACGGAGAGCTCATATAATTAAGACAATATTCACATACATAAAGAGTTTCACATTGACTAAATTCTTGAGGGTATGGAGATGTATACCAAGTATCAATTTCAAATTGACGAAATCTTATACATCTGATTTGACTTTTTAAATATGAAGAAGAAGTATCAACTTGATTTTTTTGAATTTCGGCCATCTTTAAGAATTTATCAAATCTTTCACGATCATAATTTGTTGGATCTGTTGCATTAATAGTACATTGAGGGTAAGGTAGTAGACCTTTATAAGGCAAGTCTTTATAATCGAATTCAGGGTCAAGTTTTCTAAAAAGATACTTGAATTTTTCAGGATATTTTATTGATATAGATAATTTCCCATTATGTCGTATTATTGAAATGAGGTTAGATTTTGATTTTGGTTTTTTTTCAATTTTGTCCTCGACGACCAAGGGGACTTTTAAATAGTAAGAAGTTGGTTCTTTACGCCTTGACGACCGATCTAGATCGGTAGTACCCACATCTTCATATATTCTATTATCTGGAATCCGTAACTGTTCCAATGGATCCCTTCTTCGTGGAGGCATTATGTTTAGAATCGCGTCGCGGAGAGAAAGAAAAAGACAAAAAAGACATCTACATGGGTACAATTTCACTATGATATATTAAGAAGCCAGCAATT
Organism: Yamadazyma kanchanaburiensis; assembly: GCA_030555785.1. NCBI lineage: Eukaryota > Fungi > Ascomycota > Pichiomycetes > Serinales > Debaryomycetaceae > Yamadazyma > Yamadazyma kanchanaburiensis. Next base: position 204,948 of record JANIVJ010000008.1, on the reverse strand, counting down.
ACATTGAGTCGTCAAAAATTAAATTATCATCGCATCAGCCTATAGCTATCTAATCTATTGGTATTAGCCTATAGCTGTAATCTATTCGTATCTACTTCTTTTCTTCAACATCTTCAAATTTAACATCATCTTCTACCCCTTCTTCAATATCTTCAGCACCAGGCATTCCAAAATGAGCTAATAAAGATTGAGCAGAACTTGTATCTAAATAATAAACACCATTTTCATTTGTAATAGCATTTGATGCTAATAATTTTTGTAAAGAAATAGCACCATTTGTTTCATTAGTTTCTTCATTAGATTTATCATCAATTTCTTCTTCATTAACTTCATTAAATTCACTTTGTTCACGTAATCCTGATAATCCTCCCAACATTGAGTAACCTCCTCCATTACCAACATTTCTACCAGAATTTTGTCCTTGTTTACCAATTTCATGAAATGGTCCAAATATTTCTTTATAAATTTCATTATATGGACTTGAAATTGGTCCATATTTTGATCTAATTTTTGAATCAGTTTTTTCATCTTGTTGAAGTTCAATTTTCTTTATAATTCTATCATACCATTGATCTAAAGTTTCATTATTTTTATGATCTAATAATGCAACAATTATAATAGACATATTATCACATCCAATACCAGTTCCTTCAGTTGTTGGGGCACAACATAATTCCATCATTTCTTCACAAATAACTGTTAAATCTTTTCTTTCAAAAATTCCTCTTCTAACACATTCAATAGCATTTTGACTTGTTAAACAATCCCAAATTCCATCACATGCTAAAATAATAAATTCATCATTTTCTAAATTAATTTCATGTGTTAAAACATCTGGATAACATGTTACAATTTGTTCTTCAGCTGGTAAATCAATATTTTTTTTAAAATCAAAATCTCCAATACCTCTTGATAATGCTAAATTCCCATTAACTCTACCTTGATCAACAAATCCTCCAGCTGTACATATTCTAGTCTTTTCACCTTCATTAACAGGTTTATGATCATATGATAAAGCTTTAGAAAATCCATTAATTGACATCACAGTTCTTGAATCTCCTGCATTACCACAATAAATAGTACTTGGACTAAGAATTACACTGGTAGCAGCACATCCACTATCATCTCCTCTCATATTATAATCTCTAAGAATTGCTTGATCACAATTTAAAAATCCATCTTTTAAAGCATTAACAAAATCTCCTTTTTTATAAGCTGATGTGGACTTAATGATTTGATGTAAATAATCCCCAGTGAAAATGGCGGCTTTTTCACCTCCATGTCCATCATAAACTCCATAGAAACTTATGTGTGAATCATCTTGTGGTGTTGATTCCAATTCTTCTTGTTCATATTGTTTTACATCTTTCATATTTAAAATAGTAGCGTGTGCATCTTCCATATTAATTCTCCATCCTTGCATACATGATAATCCATATGAAGTATGTGAATCTTCAGAATTTTCTGAATGTTTTTCTGTAACTGGTTGTGAAAGAATCTGTCCCATTAGATGAATATATGAATGAATGGATTTGTTAGTCTTAAAATTTTTTCTGCGAAGATATGTCCAAAATTTCTTTTTACGCGAAGGTGGTGATGGACGAGATGAGGATGGAAGGAGAAGGGAAGGAAGGAGAGGGAGAGAAGGAAGGGGAGGGGAGAACAAGAGAACGTGGTCTCTTGGTGGGAATGGATATGGGCAGGACTGGGCCTGTTGTTTTTTGTAATGTATCGTTTCTCTATTGTTCTATTCTTTGTGTATGCGTCATTATGACATGGTCTCAGACCGTTGAGAAATACGACCAGGACCAGGGAGAGAAGTAGGGAGTAGAGAGTAGAGAGTAGAGAAAGCGGGGGCTCACTATATCATAATCTTGTGCGTTAATAAATATTAGTACATAAATACGATCTAGCACATGTCATTATTCGAGAATGTGTCATTGAGCGGTACATCATTATCATAATCATACACATCATAATAGAAATTAATTCCCTTTATTTTGGACCCCAAATTCCGCTTGAATGAGTACCATGTTCATAATTAAGGTTAATTGAATTAAATTTCCCATTTAAATCATTAAACTCATCAGATTGACGAGCATTTGTTGGTAATGAAGTTAAACTACCAGTTGTTTGAGAATGTTGTCCAAAAGGAGCAAATCTTGAATTAATATCATGAGATTGTAAAGGAGTTGGAGGTTGACTACCTTCACCAGTTAATGTTGGAGTAATAGTTGATTGTTGTGTTGTTGATGCAGGAGTTGCACTTGGAGGTGTTGGAGTTGAATTTGTTGAATTCCCATTAAATAAATTTGAATGAGTTTGTTGAGGAGTTGGAGTTGGACTTTCAGTAACGAATGAATTTGTTAAAGGTGGTGTTGAACCATTATATCTACCATTATTTGAACCATTTCTTAAAATTGCTGCAGCACTTGTTGAAGGAAATGATTGATTTGGTAATAAATTTGGTTGATTTGGTAAAAATCCAAAAGATTGAATCCCACCATATAATTTCCCAGAATTATTATTTGAAGAATATTGAGGAAATTGTGGTTGAATTGGAGTAGAATTTTGTTGTCTTAATCTTGGTAATGGTAAAGCAGATTGACTTTGAGATCTTAATAATTCAGGATGATTAAGATTTGATTGAACAACTGGTTCATTTGAATTAGTTAAAATTGATACACTTTGACCAGGTTTTCTTCTAATAATAATTAATCCATTATCATATAATTCTAATAAATTTAACCAATTACAAAGATTGGTTAAAGTTTTCCTTTGTAAAACTGATAAATTAGGTGGATAAGCTAATTCTAAAATTGTTTTTGAAGTATCATCTTTGAAAAAAATAAGTTGAGTATATAATTCTAAAGTATCTAAATCATTAAAATTAACTTCTGAAGGCAAAGATGAAAGAATACCTGAACCATTTGGATAACTTAAGAAAGTTCTTTCACTAGTTGAAACAACTCCTCCATTAACACTTAAATTCTTTGTAGCAGCAGTTGTTGAAGTTGCAGAAATTAATGAAGCTAATGAAGCATTTGATGTTGATCTATGTTGTTCTTCTAATTGTCCTCTTTTTTCTCTTTTTTCTCTTTCAATTCTTTCCCTTTCTTGTGCTGGTAACATTTTTTTATATTCAACTCTTAATTTTCTACCACCAATTTCTCTACCATTTAATTGATTTACAACTAATGAAGTTTCATCTGTTGATGTGAAATTTGCAAATGCTAATCCTCTAAAAACTCCATTATCAAAATGATAATTGAATGCATAAGGTAATGGTAAGTTTAATTTGGTCATAACGTCGAGTAATTGTTCCTTTTTAATTGCAAATGGTATATTTTTAATTACAATGGCAGTTGGAATTAAATCATCATCATCTCTATCACCATCTAAATCATCAAGTCTTTCTGTATCATCATCTGAACTTGATCCTTTGTCTTTTTCAAAACTAACCTTGGATTGTTGTTGCTTTTGTTGTTCAACCCATGGTGTTACATCATTTAATGAATTATCTCCATTAGTCCATACATTATTGGATGTTTGATAATCATAATTTTTTGGTTGTCTCCCATTCAAACCACCATAACTTGATGATCCATAACCTGAAGTTGAAGATAATGAACTTAATGAAGGTCTACGTTGAATATCAAGTTGATTTGGTGTACTAGCTAAATTTCTTAATTCCATTCTAAAAGTTGGGTTCTGGTCTTTTCTATGCACAATGAATGAAATATTGGACTTATATACAATATCAAGAAGTTGTTCTTATTTAAGATTTACTTCTTCTTTGAGTCTAAGATAATGTAACCTTTGAATCTGGTAGCTTCAAACGAAAAATTTTTCTGTCGATTTAACCTTCGCACTAATTGAAAATTTGAAAAATTTGATTGTTACACAAACTTGACAGTTTAAGTGCGAATATTTCGTCCATAATTTATCAGTTATAATGGTATGTATAGAGAGAGAGAGATTTGGAGAAAGGGAGAGAAGAATAGGAGTTGGCAGGGATAGAGGAATAGAGGAGATAAGGGCTTTGAGAGAATATTAGGTGGGTGGTTGACACCCGTCTTACGGATAAAGGTCCTAACACGTACGATAAGAAGACTGGTATACGTGTAGAAATTAAGATACGATGATGTGTGAAAAATGGATGGAAGGCGTGAAATGGATGGTAGTACGATCGTCTGTGGTATGATGTGAGAATGATCTGGATGATCTGGATATGCTGAATGTGCTGGGTATCTGATCACTGTTGCTGATGTGTCCTCTCAGTCTCAGAGCAGACCAGTTGTAGTCTCAGACACCACTAGGAATCAGAGACATCTGCAAGTACCATACCAATGAAACCCTCCCGTATCCACTACTACCAATCTAACTCCTCCGTATTCACTACTACCACTGGTTTCCAGTATCACCCCCCTCTCCCAACTTGATTCTTACTAACATCCAGTCTTCATCAGCTGTTGCTCCAGGAGGGTTAAGAAACGCCGCTAAAAGAAAAACTCAAGCAGATAAAAAAGCTCAAGCTTCAAATGCTACACCTGTTTCAACTAGATCAGCAGGTGCTGGTGGTTCTTCTTCAACCATGTTAAAATTATTCACAGATGAAGCTCAAGGTTTAAGAGTTGATCCATTAGTTGTTTTATTCTTAGCTGTTGGATTTATCTTCTCCGTTATTATTTTACACGTCTTTGCTAAAGTTACTGGTAAATTCTCTTCTTAGAAACGATGATTATACTTAAATATACGAAAACGTTATTTCTATTATACTATTTACATGTCTTTAATCAATATTTTAATTGCCTCAACACAATTCTCTACTGGAACTATATGTTTTTCAATTCCTTTCTTTTCAATCACTTCCCATTCGAAATTTACTTTGGATTGTTCTTGTTTCCAGTCTTGTGTGTATCTTTGTCCTCTAACTTCAATCTCAACTTTTGGATAATTCTTACCCAAGATCATAACTAATGGGATACCCACCATATTAGATTGATTAATTTTCTTATTAAGATTCATATCACGATCATCTAATCTATAATCAATATCTTCAGAATTAAACATCTTATAAATATCAGATACATCAGAATTTAAACTATTGGATTCAATAACTGTTACAGTCCATGGACTAATTGAAACAGGCCATTTCAATCCCTTTTCATCTCTGGTGATTTCTGCAATACTTGCAATGATTCTACTAAGTCCAATACCATAACATCCCATTAAAACGTGTTTTGATTCAAGTTTACCATCCTTTGGTACTTGAATATTAAGATCAAGAGGTTTAGAATATTTGGTTCCTAAATAAAATGTATGTCCAACTTCAATAGCTTTTTGTTTATGAAGATGTCCTTTTTTACATTCATAACAGGTTTCACCTTCTTGAGCCAGAACCATTGGAATTCCTTTAGATGAAAGACGTATATCAAAAAGAGATTCAAATTCTGTTACTGGTTCTATTACCTTAGCCAGAGGATAAGAAGCTTTGATTAAATTAATATCGAATTCTCTATCTATAGGATAAACAGCTTTATATGCCACACCATCAATATCAATGAATTCAAACAGAGTCAGAGATGATTCATTTTCACTCATTGATAATGTCTTTTCCTTATTACTTGTATTCCCACATTCATCACATGAAAATAATGTATCTTCACCAGTTTCATGTAAATAATGCCATTCATGACTTAATGATCCTCCAATATCTCCAGAATCTGCAACTGCTTTAACATAAGGAATCTTAAGATCTTTAAAAATATCATGATATGCATTCACCATCTTATCGTACGAAACCATGGCATCCTGTTCAGATTTATCAAAAGAATATGCATCTTTCATTAAAAATTCTCTTGATCTTAATAATCCCATACGAGGTCTTTTTTCATCACGGAATTTTTCATGAATTTGATAATATATCACTGGTAGATCTTTATAGCTCAGAATAGTGTTTTTCACAAGATTCGTTACTTCTTCTTCACTAGTTGGTGATAAACAATAATCTTGTTTATTAGAATCCTTAAGTTTGAATAATTCAGTATTATCCCATCTATTTGTCTTTTGCCATAAGTTTGAATGAGAAAGAATCGAAAGACTTACTTCTTCACAGCCATATTGTTTAAGACGGCGGTTAACTAGATCTCGAAGTTTATGAAGCATTAAAAGACCTATTGGTTGCCAATGAATAAGACCAGCTCTTGGATTATTGAGGAATCCAAATTTAATAAATAGTTCATTAGTAGGGATATTGGACGAGACTTTTTCATTGAATTTATTGAGGTATAGTCTAGGGATGGTTTTGGGGGAGGAATGAACAGATCGGTAGAGAAGAGGGTGTAGTACCCCAGATCTTAGTCTATACTTCATTGAGATAATTTTTCACACTGTGAGGGAGTGAGAAGGATCAAGATAGTTCTCTACATTGGCCTTGTTCCCTTCTTGGTTCTTCTGTCGTTCCGTCTCTTCGTTCTTCTGTCTTCACATTTATTTACTAACTAATCTATCTAGTCCAGCTCTCAATAAGACCATTTCCATACTTTTTTAAATCTTCATAAGATTTATTTAAATCATCTTTTGCAGCCTTTAAATGCTCATTTTCTTCTTGCTTTGATTTAAAAGGATTGGAAGTTTGAATTTGTTTGGTCAAATCATCTAACTTCTTTTTAGCATTTTCATATTGTTTGTTAGCATAATCTTTATTTTTATCATATTCTTGTTGTAATTTGTCTTGTTTTTTTTGACCCCAATTCCACCAAGAATTCTTTGTAGATTCAAAATCTTTATTAGCTTGATCAATAACTTCTTGTCCATAAGATTTTAAATGACCTAAAGAATTATCAAAATTTCTTTGGGCTTCTTTTAATTTATTTTGAGCTTCTGCACTTTGAGTTTGCTCTTTAGCTTTCTTGGACCAATCATCCAATTGTTCTTTTGCAACTTCATATTTCTTTAAAGCTCTTGCCTTTTCAACATCATAAGCTTTTTGTAAGTTTTCTTTATGTCCAGTACCAAAGGTAAACCAACCATTTTGATATTCTTTTTTAGATTGTTCTGCTTTACGTTCGGCTTCTTGTGCTTTACCAGATACTTTATCACCAAGGTTATTAACAAATGAAAGGTATGATTGTACACCAGATCTAACACCTGATTCATTATTATCAAATTTACTAACCTCTTTATCAACTTTTTTATCAACTTGGTCCTTCTTTTCTCCAAAGAAGGTACTTACTTCATCCTTTTTTTCAGATAAGGTGTTACCCCATTTATTTGCTAAGTCATTTGACTTGGATTCTAATTGATTGTATTTTTGTTCAATATCTTTAGAAATTGATTGAGATTTGGCTTGAGCCTTTTGTTTTAAATCTTCAGATTGTTGCTTAATTGGAGGATTTGCAACTGGTTGTTGAATGAAATTTCTTGAAATAATTGGATCAACATTTTGATCATAATAATATAATCCTCCTGCAGCTATAATTAATGGTAATACTTTTTTCATGGTTTAAAGTTTTTATGGGGGATTTTACTCTATTTAAATATTTTGGGTTGCTGCAATTATTGCTGTCACAATATTCCTTTATATTGCTTTTCCGAGTGGGGATACAGAGTGAAACATTAGAAATACGAGAAAAAGTGGCAGAAAGTGAGACAAGGAGAGGCAATTCAATTGATATGATAGAGATTGAAAGACTACATTGCAATATACTTATACAGATGAATATCTATATATTGCACGGGGTGTGGCATCTGAAATCGGCAAAGTACTTTTGTGTCGTTACATTGGCTGCGACAAAGTGGTCACCCACACGACCGAATCGTCTCATATGTCTAATTCTTATCGCGCTACTTGGCGAAGCATGACACCGCGATGGATAATGGACGCACGGGTACGAGAGATAGAAGTGGAGATGGTGTATTGCAGACAGGTAATTGACGAGTGTGGGGAGATGTCAATGAAATAAGAGCAGTCGAGAGAAAGTATATTAGATCAAAGTGTTTGTTACTTTTTTATGCTCAAATTTTTATGGCTATGGCTGCAAACTACCTGGTCTCATAACTCTCTCACCTTCCTTATCTCTCCACTGAATTGTCCCAACCTCTAATTTCCACCCCGCAAAACGAACACCTTTAAGACCCTCCTTTCATGATTCTCTTCCATCTATCCCAAATCTCGCATCTACATCACTGCCACTCTCCCATTCTCCTCTTCCTTCCTGCCCCTGTCTGGACTGCCTGAGTCTCGCGAAGGTCGCAGGTCATTAATTATAAAACCATTTCGACACCCACCAACAACACCATTTTTATCACCTTCCTTCTTAGAAGTTCCCTTTTCTTCTTATAAGTGATAACTCTGATTGGTATATAGCCTTAGTTGGTTATTTAATTTTCTTTTTCGTGGTATATATATTTTTCTCGTGTTTGGATTGTGAAATTTTCATAGTGTATGATCTTTAAAAATATTCAATATTGAAATGACAAAGTTACAATCTTTAACATTTCAAATCAATCTAGAAGATCCCAATGAAGACCTCATCCAGTTATGGAAATTATCATCAAAAAATAAATCAAGTGTCGATATTCGTTCTGATGATAATTGTGTTAGATGTTCATCAAATAGATTAAATTATAGATCTTGGAGATTATTTAATTGTGGTAAAGGGGTAGATTCGTTCAGGGGGTTGGATTGTGATCATTTACCAAAGGAGGTACTAAGTCTTGAGAGTATAAGCAAACCTGATTTAGTACTGTCGAATACTGAGGGAACTGTAGTATCAAATTTGAGTTTAGACAATAGGATTGATTCATCTATGAGTAATATTGATGAGGGAGATGAGATGGATAAGGAAGTAGATTCCGGATCTGAGCCTGCGTCTTTTAGGTCTGGGTCTTTTGATAAATTGGTACCTGACTTACCTCAACCAAAAAAAGAAGGGAAGAATATTTTTTACATTGAAAACACTCCTTCTCCACCAAGGAACCAAATGGGGAATCAAACAGACTCTTCAACGAACCAAATGAGACGGAACCAAAAAGATCAAGTCTTGCCAAATAGCATCTCTCCAAGGACTAAAAAAGTCTCCCCCTCCAACACTACACCCATTTCTTCATCTTCACAACCGAAAAGTCTCTCAAGGACTCTGACAGCCATTAAACTCAAAGAAGCTCCCGAAGGTGTAAGACCTGGTCTTCTAAGTAGGCAAGACTCTTTATTCGCATCTCATACAAATTCCCTTCCCCAGTATTCTTCATCAGATATCTCAGATGATGATATTGATGAAGAGGATGAATACGACGATTGTGAATCATCAGAAATTTCAGATTTATCAGAAAGTGAAAACGAACAAGACATCCAACAAAATCAAACTAATCTTGATGATAGTATTATAAATGAAAAAGGTAAGAGTAGTAAAAGCAGTGATAGTGAATGGTTATCAGTAACATCAGAAGATGAAGAACCAGGATTAAAACCAATCAATTTCACCAAAAGAATACCTCCACCTTCAAGACAATTTCTGAGTGATACTATCACGTTAACCAAATCTAATGGATCAACCCCTCCAAGTCATCCTAGAAGTCTCTTATCAGGTTTATTTCTTAATGAACTCGGTAAGAATGATATGAGATTTGGTAGGAAACCTCTGGATGATTTAAGATCAAAACCAGCTCTTAAAAGATCCTCAACAACTGGTTTAATTCCTCTTGGTAGAATCTCTGATACAAAAGATACTCTAAAAGCTTCTAGACCTTCAATTTTCTTTCAAAAAAAATTCACCTCAGTAAGTGATATGAAGAATTTCCAATTAAAAAATGAATCTCCTGGTAGTAGTATTAAATCAAAACCTGAAGAAAATAATGAAAATGATGAATTATCATCATTAGCGAAACAAAAGTCAATTGTAGGGATATCTGATTTCAATGTAATTGCTGATAATGGTGAAGGATTTGGTAGTTTATCACCAAGACTGTCATCAATACTTTCTTCAAGTTTAACTAAATTGTCTGGTTCTGGTCAACAAAGTTCATTTAAGAACATGTTATCAAAATCGTCCCTTAATCTTACGAATCTTTTCAATCATAAAAGGTATGTTAAGGGTAATAATAGTTCTGACAAATTTAGAAGAAGTATGGCAGGATCCATTGGATCAAATAATTCAATGAGAATGTCACATGATCTTACTTCATCTGGTGAACTTAAGAAAGATAGATCGTCTAGAGATCTTAATTTATCTGGTGAATTAAGGAGAGATGAACTTAGAAGAGACCTTAATTCATCTCAAGAATTAAGACCTGAAGATCTTCAATCATCTCAAGAATTGAAGACTCTGGTAAATGATCTTAAATCTTCTATAAAATCTCTTCAAGATTCTCCTACAACTCCTTTAGAAGACCCTCAAGGATTTAATCCAAACATCACCAAAAATTCAATGCTTGATAATGAACTTAGTAAGTCTCTTAAAGAATCTATTAATATTGATTATCATTTAGGTAAGGTTCCATTACCTAGAAAGACTATAAGTACAGATGCGACATCATTTAATGTGGATAATGAATTTTCCCCTGATGATTATCATTCAAAGGGGTGGTAGAGCCAGAATATCCTGGTATAATTTATTCTTGTATAATATTGTATATTTAAGTAAAAGTATTAATGAAGTTATCTCTATGTGTCTATCTCAATTCTCATCTCATCGCTCATGAAGACTGACTACTATGTTCTACTAGGGGTAGAGTCTAATGCCACAGACTCAGAATTAAAGAAGGCTTATAGACGTAAAGCTTTAGAACTTCATCCAGATAAAAATCCAAATGATGTAGAAGGTGCTACTGCAAGATTTGCAATTGTAAGAGCTGCGTATGAAGTTCTTTCAGATCCTCAAGAAAGATCATGGTATGATTCACATAAAAATCAAATCTTAAGTGAAGATAAAGTAGTTGAAACTGAAAATGATGAATTTGTAGTACCGTCAATATCTGTTGAAGAACTTTATAGATATTTTAATCCTTCCTTTTATTCCCAATTAGATGATTCTCAAAATGGGTTTTATTATGTAGTTGGTAGTTTATTTGTTAGATTAGCATCAGAAGAAATCAACCATGGAAGGTATCAAAATATTCCTGAGTATCAAAACTATAAAGATAACAGTCCAAATATTAATGTGATTGATGATTCAGAATTATTATACCCAAAATTTGGTAATTCTCATACTGATTATGTAAATATTCGAAATTTTTATAAGACATGGTCAGGATTCCAAACAATCAAAGGGTTTAGTTGGAAAGATGAATATCGTATTAGTTCAGCAGGTGATAGGAAAACTAGAAGGTTAATGGAAAAAGAGAATAAGAAATTTAGAGATAGTGCAAGAAAAGAGTATAATGAAACTATTAGAAATTTTGTACAATTTATAAAGAAAAGAGATCCTCGTGTAAAGAAAGGAATGGAAGAGTTTGAGAAGGAGAAAAAGAGGAAAAAAATGGAAGAGATGGAAAATCAAGTCAAGTTAAATAAACAACAAAGACTTAAGACTTTAGCAGAATCTAATGATTTTGAAGTTCAAGATTGGCAAAAATTATCACTTGAAGAGATTGAAGAGATCGAAGCTATGCTTGATGAAGAGTATAACTCGAGTGATAGTGAATATGATGAGTTTCAAAATGTTGATGATTTCGATGTATTTGAATGTGTTGTATGTGATAAAGTGTTCAAGAATGAAAAACAATTTGAGATCCATGAAGCATCGAAGAATCATAGGAAGGCTTTGAATAAGATGAGATATGAAATGAGAAGGGAAGGAAGAGATTTGGGACTTGATGAGTTTGAAACTGCTAGTGAGGGGGACGAATTAAGTGGTGAAGAACTAAGTGACATTGATGATGTTTCCGAGAAGGATGTCTTTGATAGGGATCTCGAAGGAAACGATGGTGGTGACGATGTGGAACTTGATGATGTCCTTGTTGATGATATTGTTGAACCTACAAACCCCCCAGTTATGTCTGATCTCGAAGTAGACGATGATATCAATTCAGATAGCGAAGATGATTCTGGTATAAGAACCCAAAAGAAAGTAGACGATCTTTCGAAAATAGCCGAAGACTTGGCTATGGGTCTTAAATTAGATAGCGATGATGATGACTGGGATACAAAGAAGTCTAAAAAGAAGAAGAAAAAGAAGTCTACCAATGAACCTAAACCTGTGAAAGTTAAGACCAAAACTCTGAAATCACCTGAACCGGAGCTCAATCAAGTGGGATCAGAAGTTTGTATAACATGTAATAATAGGTTTACATCTAGAAACAAATTATTCCAACATATGAAACTGTCAGGACATGCAGCTCCAGTAAAGAAGAAGAGAAGGTAGAGGGTATGAAGTTTATAGACTATAGATTTAGATAATACATAGTAAAGAGGTAGATGATTTCAACTCCATAACGTTCTATAAATATATATTCTTACTTCAAACCAAGCTTACTCATCTTAACCTTTGCTATAACTGGCTCATTGATACCTTGGTTACCTATAGCACCAAGACCTTGACCCTTTGACCAACCCATTCTTTCCAAAAGCTTTCTACCTACATTATCAGTATCAATCTCTGGAGCCTTTTCCCCAACAATATCACCTTCTCTAACATTTGCATTAGAATCCTTATTACGTCCTCTACTTCTATCTTTATCACGGTTACCATCTCCATCAATAATTTCTTGCTTAGTTCTTCTTTGATCTGTTCGGTTAAAAACAGGCCTTTGTCTTAAATAATGACCAATCTTATTATAGTCTGGGAGGTATTGGAAACTTCTTTTATTCTTCATAACTTCAACAAATTGTGTCTTTTGGTTGGGCCTATTGATTTGCTTCTTGAGATTAAAACATTCGGCCATCTTACTTACTGTTCTATTACCATGAGGATCTAAGGGTGGGAATTTCATTCTTTGTCTATTTGGATCATGAAGAAATGCTTCTAATTCACTCTTAATATCTCTTATATGAATCATATATTGATACTTGGATAAAAGATCGTTTTTATCAATACCTTCTTCGAGTGCTCTATCTTCTTTCAGTTGTTTACGTAACTTCTTGGCTTCTCTTTGACTCAAATATTGTTCTTGTAACGATTGCCTTATATCACTTTCAATTTCAAAAGTATCAAGATCATATTGCTTCTTCTTACCTTTACCTTTGGTACGTACAGATCTTGTTGGTTCCATTAACTCAATACTTTGGTCTGGTCTACGTTTAGCAAAGTTGATCATGGCTTCAAGTTCATCATTGTCAAATTCCATTCCACCATCTTCACTTTCAGGTTCTGAATCACTTGAGATGTAGACATCAGAGTAATTTGGTTCATCATCTTTACCATCAAGATTAAAATCTTTTAGTATGAATTTAAAGAAACTATCGAGTCTATGTTCTTTGACACCATTGGCTAAAACATACTTGATGATTTCGTCTTGGTCCATCCATACTTTTTCACTTGTTCCAGTAAGTTCTGGACATGTAATGTAGTATTTGTTACTAAGACCAAGTCTTACATTAGATATAGAAATTTTAGATACATCGAATTCGTAGTCTTCTTCAAGGAACCCATATTCAGGGTCTTCAGGGTCTTCCAGTGGATTCTGGTCGTTGTCATCCTCAGGAGTTTCTGCCTCATCTTCTGGTTCTACTTCTTCCTCATCATTCAGTCCCTCTTCATCTACATCATAATACACACTTTCACTGTCTTGTCTGGATTCTTTGATTTGACTCATAATTTGTTCCAAATAATCATTATACCCATTTGGATCATCATCAGATTCGTCTTCATCTTCATCTTCCAAATTCTCAGGAAGATCATTAAAATCTATGAATCCACTTTTAGTATTCGAATCTCTTAATTCTGTTTCTAATTCACCTTGCTCGTTATAAGTGGTTTTTAACATCATCTTACCAATGACTATAGTATCATTGTGTTCTATATTTGGACGAGAAGCTGACTTTGTGATTTGGGGTTGAAGATCTTTTATAGCGTTAGCAACCTTTGCATCACCTTCTTCGTCAATTACAAAGGATGGCTCAGGCGTAGAAACAGGTGACTCTTTCACTGGTGAAACGTCCACTGTAGTTACTTTTCCAACATCAACAACAATATCATCTTGATCGTTCGTTTCTTCCACATCTTCCATCTTTTCCTCAGACTCTTCAACCTCATCACTTACCTCAGATACCAGTGGTTCTACACGTGGTGGATCTTTTTCCTTACTTACGGCCTCAGAGTCATCTACGATATCCTCCTGGAGCCCCTTCTTCTCCTCCTCACCTTCATCCAACGTAACCTCCTCAAACTTCTTCTTCAATTCTTTATTTGGATCAAATACTTCTTTTGCCTTTATAAACTCAACAGGTCTCTTTCTTAAAGGTAAATTCATAGTTTCACTTCTATGGGATCCAGTATATAGGGCCTCAGACATCATATTTGGTCTTCTTGAAAGATTTTTCATGCTGTGTTTCGGTACCTTCATGCCATATTCTGCAACATAGACACCTTGAGATAAATCCATTAATTCAGGTGTGTCATTAACAGATCTATGATTATTGGAATTACCCTTTGATTTTCTCTTTCTATTATTCTTTGGTGGGAATCTACCTCCATTCTTACCTCCTTTATATCCACCTCTACCACCATTACTCTTTCTACCTTTTCCTCTTCCTGGCATAATGATTTCGCACAATCTTATCACACAAAGATATGACAAGGGATACTGAAGATAAAGAAGGGAATGTTGTAGGTGTTGATAATATTGTAAATGATTCAACCACTGCTGAAACACCTGATCCTTCATTATCTACTCCACCTGGATCTCGTCCAACCTCATCCCTGAAACCAGATCTCCCTAATCTGTCTCAATCACCCTTAAGATTTAGTCTCAGTGATTTATGGCACCAAATCCCCAAACCAAGTCTTCCAGAAAAAGAAGCTGAGGTTCTTGTGGAGAAACCCCCAAAGATTATATTAGGTAAGTCATATTCAGATGAAGGTCAGTTTGATCAAGAAGTAGAATCATTAATTAGGTTAACTTATAGAACAGGATTTGAACCAATTCCTAAAAATCCTGAAGGTCCACATCCTTTATCATTTTTCCATTCAATGGTATTTAATAGAAACCCATTGTCCACAAATATTCATAGCTTTGTTGACAATGAGAACTTCACTACTGATGTTGGTTGGGGTTGTATGATTAGAACCTCACAAAGTTTGTTAGCAAATACGTTCCATAGACTTGTAGATTATGATTCTTCTAAGGAAGTTAAACTTCTTGATCTCTTTTCTGATAAATCATCTGCACCTTTTTCTCTTCATAACTTTATCAAAGTCGCTAATGAACTGCCTTTACAAGTTAGACCAGGTCAATGGTTTGGTCCTAATGCTGCTTCTCTATCAATCCAGAGACTTTGCAAACTGATTGATAAGCTGATATTGCCGCCATTGAATGTTTTGATTTGTGAAACGTCTGATATATATGATGAGAAAGTTTATGAAGCATTACAAGATGGTTCGAATCTTTTAATACTTCTTCCTATACGACTTGGTGTTGATAAGACCAATAGTTTTTATTTCTCTAGTGTGTTTAGTCTTCTTAACTCTAAGAAATCTGTTGGGATAGCTGGTGGTAGACCATCTTCAAGTTTCTATTTCTTTGGATACGATAATGATGACTTACTTTATTTAGATCCACATTACCCACAAAGTATTGATCAAAGTTATGATTCATATCATACCTCAAGGTTCAATAGATTGAACATTAATGAGCTTGATCCCTCGATGATGATCGGTGTTTTAGTTAGAAACAGAAAGGAGTATGATGAATTTAAAGACGAATTTAGAGAGAATAAGGTTGTTCATTTTGCAGAGAAGGAGATTGAAGAAACTGGTCAAGATATTGATTTTGACGATGATGGTGAAATGGATTAGGACTGGTTCCTATTAGAAATATATATTTAAATAAGTCATGAGCTTACGTTTCTACGAATTTCTACGCTCTGTATCCTACATATAATACTCGTCAGTCGCTTGGGATCCGGTATACCCAATCTAGACACAGGGGACACATTTGGTCATGCAAAGATAGTCACTGATAGTACAGCATCTGTGTGTTCCCTCTATTCCTGCCGTCAGTCCCTTGCGCTGGTGTTGTCCTCGTCCCTTCCCATCACTTCTCTTCTCAATTTCTCAACTTCTCACTTCACTTACTTCACTATGTCTACCACTACTACTACAGTACAAGACTCACTTCGTGTGTGTACAGTATGTGCAGCCAACAACAATAGATCTATGGAAGCCCATAAGCAGCTTAAAGATGCTGGGTATAACATCAAATCGTTCGGTACTGGTTCAGCCGTCAGACTTCCAGGTCCAAGTATTGATAAACCAAATGTCTATGAATTTGGTACACCATATGAAGATATATATAATGATTTGATGTCACAAGATTGTAAAAAACTATACGAATCCAATGGATTGATCCATATGCTTAATAGAAACAAACAAGTCAAGAGAGCACCAGAAAGGTGGCATTTAAATGCTTATGCAGGTAAATTCGATATGATCATTACATGTGAAGAAAGATGTTTTGATTCAGTTGTTGATGATTTAATGTTTAGATTACACAACAGTGACTATAATGATAATGAGGTAAAACAACTTGTTCATATTATTAATATTGATATTAAAGATGATAATGAGAATGCAGTAATTGGGGGTAATGGGATTGTTAAGCTTGTTGGGATGGTTCATGAATTTAAGAGAGAAGCAAAGAGGAAACAATCAGAAAAGGATTACAGTGATGAGAGTGATATAATATTAGAAGATCAAATGATGGGGATATTAACAGAATGGCAAAAGGATCATTCTCATCTACAAACAATTTATACATGTGCTTATTATTAGATAGTGTAATATAGGTACGACGTATGTGATGTAGTATATGTGGTGTGTTTTGGGCTTCTCTCTGTATCTGTTATATCTTCTCATCTCTTCCTTTTCTCATCGCACTATAACTATGGACCGTAAGAAGAAGTTATACAATACACGTACTATACGTACCCAATTAGCGGATCCAGCATATAAAGATGGTCTCTTATCAGTGCCAGATTTCATAAAAGCTCGTGAATTCGAAATCAAATCATTCGAAATAAGTCAACTTAAAACAAGATCTTCTGCTGCTAATAGAGTATTTCAAAGTTTACCAAGAACTCTTCGTAGAAGAACTGCTAGTCATAATGTTAAAAGAGTCCCCAAAAGACTACGTAATAGAGCCATAAAAGAAATGCAAGACACAAACATCATCAAAAAGAAACCAACCAGTAAACAGATTTATAGATTGAGAATGTCAAAGAAATTATTAAAACTTGCCTCAAAGATAAAGCTACTTAAAGAAGTTCCAAACACAGACTCCAACACCATTAAGGAAAGAATTTCGTCTCTCAACGAACAGTTGGAATCTCTTCAAAAATCAAAACCTTCAAAACCTTCATTGAATAATATCATGGGATCTTATGATAATACTGGGATCAATGAATTAGCCTTAAAACCTCGTGGGAACTTAAAGTATTCCAAACGTCAAAAAGATTTTGTATGGCTTACCACACATGTTTGGCATGCTAAAAGGTTTCATATGATAAAGAGATGGGGGTATCAAATCCCATTAGCTCCGAGTCAAAAATGCTTTAAAGCCACAAACAGAGCTTCAAGGAATAGTAGCATCATTTTCGATACTTCTTACTTAGATAGTATGATTTTTGAGTATGATGAAACTATTGTTAGTAAACTTTTCAAGGTTACAAAGAGCGTATTAATTGGATCTAAGAGTTATAATGGATGGTTATATGTTGAAGAAAAACCAGTCGGTGAGTGTTTGATGTATATATATGGGGAAAAGGTTCTCTTGAGAGTACATCCTTCTATTTATGAAGAATTGTTCCATTATTTGAAACAAACCTTTAACCTAAAGGTTGATGATTGTAGATACTCTCTTGGAAGTATAGATATAACAGGACCTACATCTTTGAAAACACTTAATAAAGTGTTTCATATTACAAAAGATGTACCTGAATTCAAATCTCTTGGTTTATATAATGATACTTTACCTATAGGTACCACATTCTCTTTTAATATCAAAGATCCAAGATTATGGGATCCTGTTGATCCACCAGTTAAAACTCCTATGGCGTATAATGATTTATTGATAAATCTCCAATCCGGTCTTATAGACACTTCTTCGTTAGATCAATTATTCTCTGCTTCAGGTCGTGAAGAATCTTATAGAAATCAACTCACCACCAAGTTACTCAATAGACATCCTAATCCTGAAACAATATCTGAATCTATCCCAATATTACTCACAAAGACTACATCTACTTGGACAGTTATACTTCCATGGTTTTGGGTACTTCCATTGTGGCTTAAACTTACTCAAGTAAAACATGTTGCTTTAGGAGGGATTAATCAAATTAAACAAATCCAATTTGAAAGAGGTCAACTTAGTTATCTTCAAGATTATCCTTACCTCCCTGAATCATGGATTGATAACGAACTTGATATAAAACTTAATCAAGAAAAGTATAACAAGTTACCATTATCGAAAAGACAGAAGGCTAAATTTGAACATGGATTAATACCGTTTGGTAATGATTGGGAATATCTTCAAAAGATGACGTTTATTACGAAAGTCTTGGGAAAGAAGCTAGACGATAAAAAACAATTCGGTCTGTTTGACGAACATTATAACAAAAAGATCAATACAGTAGATGATATGATTGATTTTATTGATGCTACAAGAGACTATAAATTGTGTATTGATCTATACGATGAGAAAGATGGTTTCCATAGATCATTCAAAGACGATACGTATTCTATTGATATTAAGAAGTTCCCCAACCTTCCAATAAAATTAGTCAAATTTGAAGTAGATGAAGGGTTAGTTA
The DNA here is from genome assembly GCA_030555785.1 of Yamadazyma kanchanaburiensis. Taxonomy (NCBI): domain Eukaryota; kingdom Fungi; phylum Ascomycota; class Pichiomycetes; order Serinales; family Debaryomycetaceae; genus Yamadazyma; species Yamadazyma kanchanaburiensis. The sequence goes on along the minus strand of JANIVJ010000008.1, from coordinate 185,981 downwards.
AACCACACGCACGGATTTATACAAATAATCTCGAACCACAAAATTTAGTTGGGTTTGTTACTACAGGAGGATATAACCTTCATAAAGGAAAATCTACAGGAATTGCATACATAACAGCAAACACTAACGCTGAAGATCTTTTAATACGTAATATTGGTACTTCAACAATGTATAAATTAAATAGTATATAGTTAATGCTACCCGGACAATCAAGTGGTATAAATTAACCATTACCGCGCATCCGTAGGATTTTCTTCATACTTACCTAGAGACGTTGTAAGAGATCAAGTAGTCTTATAACTATTAGTCTTTGACGACATTGCACATTAGTCACAAGGAATTTAATACCAACTTTATATAGTGTGGGTCTTGTAATTTTTGATTAAACCATTTAATGATTTATTATTTTAATAATCATTATCAAGTCATTTTAGTTTGATAATTAAGCTGATTTGATAGTGATTATTTTCTCGCTCTAATTGTTTCGCATATGTCTACTTCCATCTCGATTTTAACTTCTTTGACAGATGGTCTTTTGAATCCTGTATCGCCCATTGATAAACTTATACAATACCTTGATGATAAGGTTGATGAGGTAGTTGAATTCCCATCTTTTCAATCCCAGTTACGCGGTTTAAAATCATGTCTAGAAGCTACACAGTATAATCCTACATGGAAAGGGTTTGATCTAGATCATGATAAATCAATAGTATTAGGGTTAACATTTGGTGATATATTCACCAGGGCTATTAAAATCATATCTGACTCATCAAATATTGTGGTTGATCGAGACACTGATGATCTAAGCTTATTATCTTGTAGAGAGATTATTGTACGAGATACAGACACTATCAAAGGAGTTATTAGTATAGACCCTCAAATTATCCAACTTGATATTGATATCTTCCTACAAGAATTAGGGTTGATTTATAATAATGAGTTAACTCAAATCATACCGAATCCTACCACCATTAACCAATTGAAACAAGAAAAATTGGAATTACTACAACAACAAGGACTCCTAATCTCTTCACATTATGTTGATCTTCGAAATTGGTATTGTAGTTGTGACGAGTATCAAGAGTCATATGGTATTAGCTGGATAGACCAAAGGGTCCCTAAATATCATGTTAACTCTGTTGACAACCAAGCAATGGAAAGTATGGGGATAAAAACCACTAGCATCACACCCCAACCACTCTGTCCTCATCTATTAGCAACATACCTCGCCCATTCTTACCCCCATCTAATACCCACCTAGTTTTGCAACCATATATAGTAGTCTCGCGATAATATATTTAATATACACACGACCATGACAGATTTCGCTTTTGAAAAATTTTCAAAATTCAACGGAAGTTGAGAAATCAAATCACCACTAAAGATTGAGCACATAACAAGATAGCTCAAGTCAATTAAGTAACACTAATCAATACACATATTACCTTGTATTAATCCACACATTAAGGACTTGTATATTTTTCATATGTATTAAATGTCAACCACAAAATCAAATACTCCTAATGGACTGGGACCAAGTAAATTTCGAAAAGATGCTAAAATCTTTTATCCATCCAATTCTCATGCCCATTCCCAACCAGCTTTTGTACCACCTAATCCACAACCTATGAGTCCAATTGGAATGGACCAATTTGGACATATGCAATATCCCCAATATAATCATCCAATGCCAAATGATGCATTTAATTATGCTCCTTATGATCCAAATATGATGGCTTATATGTATAAGATGAATAATCCTTATTACCAGATGCAATTAGCACCAAACTTTGGTATGCCAATTAATCAAATGTATCAACCCATTCCTGATCCAAGATATAAGAGGAAAGGGTTTAAGAGTGAAAGTCCAAGTAATGAGAATGGGGAAAAGACGGAGGAAAAGGAAGAAAAGGTAGAGGAGAGAGTAGAACCAAAGGTGGAGGAGAGAGTAGAGCCAAAGGTGGAGGAGAAAGTAGAGGAACAAGAACCTGTAGCAGAGAAACAAGAGCCAGTCAAAACAGTTGTCACTCCGGTTGAAAAAGAGGCCGAAACAATAAAAGAAGCTGTTGAAGACGTGAAATCAGATACCGAATCCTTGGTAGACGTACCGGCTGAGACCACTCCATCCAACTCTATACTAAGCCATCTCCCATACTTCATCAATACCAGCGCATCTGAGTTCCTTCAAGATATCTCAAATCTTGAAAGAAAAGCCTACACCAAGTCATCACCAACCGATGAAACTCTCGTGTTAAATAAAGCCAGTCCTGATATCATTGATTTTGATAAACCAAACTCAAAATCAGATTGGGCATCAATCGTTTCAAGTTCAAATAAAAAGACCAAACCAAAAAGTCAACCAACACCAAAAGAAACTGTAACACCAAAATTACCATCAACCCCTCAAGTAATCACCACACCAAAAGCTGATAGTCTCGGGATTTTAACACTTAAGAACATGTTTGATCTTATAGATAAAGACGATTATTATAAAATTAATTCTAGAGGACTTACAAATAGTGGGAATATTTGTTATATGAATAGTATTTTACAAGTACTTATTTATTGTGAACCATTTAATGGATTATTCAAATCCTTAAGTAAGACACCTGGATCGATAAATGATAAGAATGTATCATTAATTGATTCTATTATATCAATATTTAATGATTTTACAAGTAATGGTACTAAATCACTCTCACCAGAAGGGTTTTATCTTAAAATCAGCAATCAAAAGAAGTTCCAACATTTGAAATGGGGGCAACAAGAAGATGCAGAAGAATTTTTAGGATATTTACTCGATGGATTACATGAAGAATTTATAAAATCTATAAATGAATTAAATAATGAAGATATTGAATCAGTTATTTCAGGACAAAGTGAAGATATTAAAACATCTATAAAAAGTGCAATTCGAATTGTAAGAAAAGTACATAATAATGATAATGAAGAACATGAAGAAAATAATAATGATGATAATGAAGGATGGAATGAAATTGGTGAAGGATCTAAAATAATAAATAGTAAAAGAACTGTTGAAATTGAACCATCACCAATTAAAACAATTTTTGGAGGACAATTTAGAAGTGTTTTACAAATTGGTGGTAAAAAAGATCAAAGTATTACATTAGATCCTTATCAATGTATTCAATTAGATATTAAAGATGATTCAATTGAAACTATTGAAGATGCTTTTATTCATTTAAATGAACCTGAAGAAATCCCTTTTAAAAATGATACAAAACAAGTTATTGCTAAAAAACAAACGTTTATTGATAATTTACCAAATGTTTTAATCATTCATCTTAAAAGATTTAGTTTTGATTCAAATTATAATATTGAAAAACTTACTAAAAAAATTAAATATAATCATAATTTAACTATACCAACTGAATTATTTTCAAATTGGAGGAAAAACATTAATAGAGATTTTAAATTAGTTGGGGTGGTCTATCATCATGGTACCAGTGCAGAAGGTGGTCATTATACTTGTGATGTATTAAAACAAGAATCTGTTTCTTCAAACAATGAATGGATCAGAATTGATGATACTTTGATAAATAAAATAAAGAGAGACGATGTATTGAATCAAGACGATGAAATTAAGAATCCGTATATATTATTTTATCAAAGAGTATAAGACAGTGGTGGTAATCAGCATGTACACAAGTACAAAGTATATAAAAGTCAGGTACTGACACAGCTCTAGGTAGCTATAATACATATAAGAGAAGAGAGTGTAGTAGAGAGGAAGGTGATAGAGAAACACATCTAATAGAAATACGTAAACTTACAGTAACTCGTAATTATCCTTTTACCTATATACCTATATTACCTATAATAAAGCAGCAAGAGCAGCTAAACCAGCAGCAGCACCAACGGCAACCTTAGCAGCACCATCTGATGAGATTGGAGCAATAGTTGGAACAGTTGAGGCAGTACTTTCAGTAGTGTATGTAGTTGGAATAGTACATTCACCAGTAATAGTAATGGTAGTAGCATCGGTAACAGTAATAGTTTTGTTGTTAATAACAAATTCTGTTGATGATGGACAATAAGTTGTGAAGTCAGTAACAACAACATCAGTTGTAACAGTAACATTTGAAGCAGCAGAGGCTAATGAAGCTAAAGCAGTGATGGCAAGAACAGATTTAAACATAGCGAATGGATTTATTGATTGATAAAATATTTCATAGGAATCATTCCATATTTATACTAAAAATATAACGGTTGCAAAGAGATGGCTGGATTAGGAACAGTATTATCTCGAATGAGTAATTCGAGGTTGTATACAGGAAATCGCATCCTTGTTAGGAACGTTTCTAATTGTTTTTAGATAATAATATGCGGCTCTATCCAAATTGAGATTTATTGCCCGCAAACCTAGTACCATCGTGTGTTTGGTGAACCAGTACATTGAATGAATTAAACACCAAGGAATTCGTTTAATCTTGTAGATCTGTTGATCTACTGGAATTTCGTTTATGAGGATTTAGCCACTTTGATTTAGCCACTTTGCATTTGGCTGGCTCTTATATCAAAGAGTTCAAGAGTAATTAAAAGTAAATCGAACATTCTTACCTACCAAGTGATGTGGGATTTCATAGTTTGAAACAATAGGATCCACTGCTTGATTGCTACTTTCAGTATTGTTACAAGGTGGAATTTATTATTTAAATCAGGTACGAACTCACGATCAAATTATTTTGACTTACATTAAGGTGCCAGAGACGAGATAAGTCATTGATTAATAACAAGTAGTTCTTCTTGATGATAGCTGACTATCGTCCACCTGTTTAGATAGTATATAGTACAAATTTTCTCTTCATTCCTCCCGTTTCTGTGTCGTATGATTTACGAATATGCAAGGGCAAAGGTAGTGCAGAGATGTGCATGGCCAAGTCTGGAAGACCATGTGGTCATAATATCGTATCAGGATACCAATGCACATGGAATGGATCCCATAGGTAAAGGGGAATCTAACACTCGTAAGACGTAGAGCTGGTAGAGGCATGTTTGTATATTATTATAGAATCAACCATGTTAAGTGGGTTTTCAAACTTTGATGATCAAACTCAAGAACCTGACTCTGTTGTAGATTCTATTCTCTGGAGTCAGCTGCATATACTCCAAGGCTCTGTTCCAATTCCACTGTGTAGTCTATTTATATCTCCTCAAAATGAGCCCGTGCCGTACTTCTTTCAATTCAAACACTTCATAACAGAATGTTCATCAATCCATTGATTGGCTATCTAGCCAATGTTTGATCCATCAGTTTATTCGTTTTGTCATACGGCCAGTTTGCCAGTTTATTCATTTAACCATACGGCATCCTTAATACTCGAAAACTTAACTTTAAGACCCCGCAAATTAAGAGGCTCCAATTTACGGCCCCAATATTCTATAGCCCCAATTTTACGGCCCAATTTAACGGCTCCAACTACTCCCATGCAATATGGCCCAATAATATTCGACATCAACATGGCCTATGGCCCTAGACCTCTCTTTGCCAATCACAAGTCTCTGAGTTAAATCTTAATCGCATCATAAGATGATATTGGCTATGCTAAAGAGTCGATATTGCAGGTGAAAGATCGGACTCAGCCAATTCTCGACTCGGTAGTGTCATTGAGCCACAACCTTAATAATATTACTTACAGCAATTACAAAACATAGTTAAAGTTATGCGCCTCGTAGTTTAAGGTTTGACAGGTGGGATTGACATTGACAGGTATGGAAGGGTTTGGAAGTATTTAAATAAGAGAAACCCTTTAAAAATTCAAATAAAATGGAAGGTATTATTGATAGTACACTGTTTGCAATTGCTGATATTTCAACTAGTGGATATGGTGAAGATTTCTCATCATTTAATTTTGATTATGGGAATATATTTGGTGGAGATTCATCAATTTCAGATGATTTAGGAAGTTATTCAACTGATTCAGAATTTCTTTCAGCAGGATATGGGTCTGAATCTATTAGTGATTTTTTAGCTTCTATTACCTCAATTGGAGAATCATCTACCGATGAACTGGAACTGAGTGGAACCCATGGACTGAGTCATGGGCATGAGCTGAGTGAAGAAAGTGGAAGTGGAAGTAAGAGTGGTAGTAAGAGTGAAAGCGAATCTGGTAAGAGTAGTAGTAAGAGTGGATCAGGATCCAAGAGTGAATCAGACTCTAAGAGTGAATCAGACTCTAAGAGTGAATCTGGTTCCAAGAGTGAATCTGGTTCCAAGAGTGAATCTGGTTCCAAGAGTGAATCTGGTTCCAAGAGTGAATCCGGATCCAGCTCTGACTATGCCAATGTAGTTCTTCCATCTCTTGGAGCTTGGGCCATTTTAGTTCTCTCACTTATCTAGTGTATAGTCAATGTACGAAAATTCGCGTCAACATGTCTGTAACTAAACTAGGATGGGTAGATAATTTACCACCAGATTTAAAAGCACAAGTTATTGATCTTGTTAAACTGAACACCAGCAGTGTTAGTGTTTTAGATAACCTCTATAATTTTTTAAATAATGAAAATGAAGAAAAAAGACGTAAAATCTCATCAAATAAAGAAACTGAAAGTCCTTCCTCAATTAAAATGCTTTCAGAATATAATATTCAAATCAATAGAAAGATCATGGAAGAAGAGATTATTTTCGAATTACCACAAATATCATTTCAATCACCTTTAAGAAAAAAAATGAATTTATTATTACATTTATTACCAGAAAATGGAGAAAATCCAATTTTATCAATAATAAATTCTTCAACATTAGAACCAGAATTATCATTAATTCAATTAGATAAATCTATTAAATTATGTGTACTTCTTCCAATCTTAGGTATGTCAACAATTGAAAATAAAAGAAATATTGGTACCTTAAGTTTATGGTTAAATAATGAAGCAATACCTGATACAACAAAGAATGATCCAATTGTTTGTCAAATAAATCTTGATCTTATCAAGAAACATTTAATCAAGACTGGTAAAATCCCTGCAACTGCAGAAAGTCAAATGTTAGAACCAACTCAATTAGAAGGTATTAAACCAATTAATGAAGCAATTATTCAATTTTTAACTCGTCAATTTAAATTATGTGGTATTAATTTGATTAATTATTTACCATCATGTGACATAAATAGAAATAACCTTAGAATTAATAAAGATACTGGGGTTATTATAAGTCATAGAAGTAATTATATTAATGATATGTTATTAATTGAAGCATATAAAGGTTCAAAAGATGGGTCATTAATCTTATTGAATAAGAATGAATACAATCCTGCTTATTTTGGCTTTGGATTTAAGAAACCAATTTTATTATATTGTTTTAATGATGTTGTATCATTTTCATTTTATGATATTACAAAATATACCTTTTCTTTAAGATTTGAATTAAAGGAAAAAGATGGTAAGAGTGAATCTGTTGAGTTCAGTATGATAGATCAAGCATACTTTCAACAAATGGATGAGTTTTTGAAGATGCAAGAAATTAATAATGGATCTTTTGATGAAGGATTAAGAGAAAAGGGTGATAAAGAGAAAGATAAAGGAAAGGAACAAGAGAATGAACCTGTATCAGTAACTGTAAATGCTGAAGAGGATGACGACGAGGAAGAGGATGATAATTATCAAGGAGGTGAGGAAGAAGATGATGTGGCTGAAGAATATGATAGTAATGCAGAGGGAACTGATGAAGAGGAAGAGGTACAGGTTGTTGAGTAGGCGTACTGATGGATTTCCATAGAGGTGTAGGAGAATAAATTCGGTTTCTCTTCGTATATGTACAATAAATAATCATCCTATTTTTCTATTATGCTATGTCATTATTTATATTTTGCACCAAATTTTTCAAATAAATTGAAAAATCTACCTTCTCTCTTATCAGCAGTCATTCTGTGATCTGGAGCTTGAGTGAGTTCGCTGAAGACTTCTTGTTTAGCTCTTTGTTCTCTTAAGACTTCTAATCTTCTATTTAATAATTGTCTATTATTATCAACGATTCCATCTAATAAATAATATCCACCAATGAAAACTCCTGAACTTAATCCATAACCTAAAAGTTGTTGAGAGGTTTGAACTGGACTTCTACCGATGATACTGAGTTGTAATCTTCTAGTAATTAAACCTAATCCTCCACTTATAATGAATCCTGATACTGTTACCATTATGAATAATTGATGTTTTATTGGTTGAGAATTTTTGCGAAAATGGTGAGGGCACTGAGGAAGGGAAGAGAGGAGGAAGGGACGAGGAAGGGACGAGGAAGGGACGAGGGAAAAGACGAGAAAGGGTACGATGGAAGAGGAAGGGACGGGGAAAGGAGGGGGCGGGACAAGAAGGAAAAGGTTCAAGAAAGAACCCTTCCAGCAACATGTTCTGATAATCCATAGATCGTATACTTTTAGTTCAGTCTGAGTAGGGCTGGATGTAAATTTGCACCCAATTTCCTACACCGTTTACTCTAACTCTCTTTAAGAACTCGAATACAACAATTAATGCACTCATGTCGATTTCGATGATGGTAGTACATATACTTGTCTTCACCTACTGCTCTGTTGGCCATTCGATTCAAATTAAATTGTTCAATGACTCCAGACCTAGTAAATCGAACCATAAAAGACACCTTGATCCGGGATACTCACACATCTACCTACCTCATCCCACGCATTCTTCCACCTATTTTCTACTACCCTCTGACTGTCATCAATGTATGGCTAGATCCCGTTCCACACTTGTCTCATTATTTGCAACCACTGTTTGAGCCACAGTAAATCAAATTGTCTTCCCCTTTCTTGATAAATGGGTCTTATCAGGCCCCTATAACACATCATTTCCTCTTTCTAACCCTTTAGATCTATCCCTACTCCTTTTTCTTCTAATTCTTGTCTTAACTGTTTCATTCTACCCAATTGTTGGTGGTCGTGTCCCACCACCTTATCGGACATACTCCATTGATAGTGCGATCTTATCTCGGACCAATATACCATGTCTCTTAACTTCTTCAAAGGTTATGCCTCCAACAATTTACATCCAAGGGATGCAGTCAAGGATGCCTTCAAAAAGGTCCTCGATGAATCTATCTTTGACAATTATGATACTGACCCTGACAACCAACATCCTTTAAACTATGGTACTGATCCAGGTAGTCTCGAAGTTCGTGAAGAAGTTGCAAAATTTTTATCAAGAAAATTTCAAGTACCAAAAGCTGATCCAGATTGTTTCAATTTAACTAATGGTGCATCCTTTGGGATTGGGATGGTTTTAAAGAAAGCAGCAGATCCAAAAATTACAAAAAGAGTCTTTATTGTTACCCCATGCTATTATTTAATTAATTTTTCAATTGTTGATGCTGGATTTGGTGATAAAATTAGAGCAGTAGATGAAACCCCTGAAGGGGAATATCAAATTGATTTCGAAGATCTCGAAAAGCAATTAGAAGAAGCAGAAAAGGAAGACGATTCAAAAGTTGAATTTTTATCTGATCCTTTAGGTAGACCAGACTTTAGAACTTATAAATACGTGATTTATATTGTACCATCATTTTCTAATCCTGGGGGATTAAACTATAGTGAAAAGACTAAACTCAAGTTGATTGAATTGGCTAGAAAATATAATATGTTGGTTATTTGTGATGATGTATATGATTTATTGAATTATACAAACGAACCAAATCCTTTAAGATTAGTTCAATTAGATAGACAAACCTTGTCTGATGATTATGGACATGTTGTTTCAAATTCATCAGTTTCAAAAATTATATCACCTGGGGTTAGATTTGGTTGGCATGAAACTGCAGGTTCAAAACTTGCTATTCAATTAAGTCAAGAAGGTAATACAAAATCTGGTGGTACTCCGGCTCAACTTTCTTCTTATGCCATTAGAGAACTTCTTGTATCTGGTGAAATTGATAATATCATTCAGAATTATATTGATCATTATAGTAAGAGAGCCCTAGTTATGAAGAAAGCAATTGAAGAATATCTTCCAAAAACCACAAAATATTTTGGTGGTGATGGTGGGTATTTTATTTGGGTTGTTTTTGATAAGAAATATGATATCTTGAAATTAATTGATACTTTAAAGAAAGATCATGGGATTGTTTTAGCTTCTGGTACAAACTTTGAGGTGTTGAATCATGAAAGAGGGTTTACTAATTGTGTTAGGTTTTGTTATAGTTTCTTGACTGAAGAAGAAATCGAGAAGGGGATCAAGATTATTGGTAGTTTGTTGGAGTAGAGAGTAGAGAGACAATAAGGCAGCGTAGACTTAAGGAGAAGTAGATTTAAATAGAAAATAATATGATACAACTTCGAAACAATTGGAAATCGGTAGATAGCAGTCTAGTTTGAATTGGTGTGTGGGTCTAAGTGTGTTAGAGGTCTAGTGAGTTAGAGGGCTAAGGGTGTCTCTCATTTTGCAACCATTTTCTAAATCTTGCGAGAAACAGAAATTTGAGATCACTACCCTCCAATATATCTATTCTTCACCCACTACTATTCTTCACCACCTACTACTCTCCACCACTCTCTAATCTATACACCACCTACTACATCCTACTACAATCATCTCATTATTCATTTATATTCTATAAAACTTTCTTAGCTCTCGTTCTAGCAGTTCTTAACTTATCAGAAGTGAGATCTACTTGATCATTTAATTGATCCAACATCTCATTCTGTTCTTCTACTTCTTGATTGATTGTTAACCCAATCTCCTTTTGTCTTGCCACAATCTTTCTCAACTCTTCAAGTTCTTGATCTTGATCCTTATGGATTTGAACTTGATGTTGTAAAAGTTCACGATTATTCAAAGAAATAGTTTCGGAAGTTTCTTGAGGAACAGATCCGAATACTCTACGGCCTAACCCTGACGATGGCTTACTTTGTGATTGTGATTGTGATTCTCTTTTATCTATCACCTCACCAAGAGCATCAATTTCATGAGTTAACTCTCTTGAAAGTAATTTTCTTCTTTGATATTCTTCTGGTGATAAATCAGTTTCAAGATCATCTAGCCTATCAATGATCTTGTTCATATTCGGCCTGATCACTTGATTGATCTTATTTCTTATATCTAATTTATTATGAATATCTGGATCATCATTAAATTTTTGATTTAATTGATTTACATGGGATTTAAAGAGTCTAAGGTACTCAAGCCATTGAACTGAGTCGATAGAGTCTTTATCATGAATCATTAAATCTTGAAGTCCTGAATTTTTTTGGAGAGTTGAAGTGAACTTGAAATGAACTGGAAGATGAAGAAATTCATGTAATGGAGGGAGGTTTTGAATTTCCCTATCGGATACAAGGGAATTGAGGAATGATTCTAGACCTGCTTTACGTTCATTGATAGTAGTTTGACTATTCTTTGTAAAATAAGTCGATTTAGGTGGTAATTTATATGGGAAATCTCTTGTGTCTATACCTAGATGAGACGATAAGGACTTTAATAATTCGTCAAATTCCGAGTACCTCCTTTCTACAGTAAGGTTTCTTAATGGGATGGTGATGTTAATCCGGTAATAAGTGGCTTTATCAATGATTATTGACTCGTTTATAGTGATTGGAGGCATGGTGAGGGATGAGAAGAGACGAGACGAAAAGGCACAAGATAAGAAATGAGGACATACACGAGAATGAAAGAAATAGTTTGTAATTTTTAGTTCATAATCTGGTGTGACTTAGATCCGAAGCTATATATAATCTAGTCCAATTAATCCACAATTACCAGTCCACGAGACCACATGATCATTGCCATTGGATCTAATGGGTATTAGAGTTCCTAATAAGCCGCATGTACTCGAGATAACCCCGAGGAGCCAGAAATGGTAATGTACCTCTGGCCAATGATAGTTATATAAGTCACCGTTCCTTATGAATTATCAACACACGATCGAGTTCTTCTCTTACTTATCACCTGACCCTACCGTTCAAGACCTTCCCTCTTCCTCTACCCCATATCTCGTATTTTTCGCAGTCACTGAAAGCAACCTACTTGCTATGAGCTACAATTCTATTGACGGACCAGCTGGAGAAATTGTTGAAACTGACGGAACCTCATCAACAAGAGGTAGATCAAGAACTACAGAAAATCAAGAAGAAAATGAACAAATTGCTTCTTCTAAAGGGTCAAGTTCAGATGAATTAGAATCGCAACCTCTTATTAGAGGACAATTATTATCACCAGATGACCCAAAAGTTAGTCCCTTAAGACTTTATCATGTTCGTTTAATCCATTTCATTCTTTGGATAATGTGGATTGCTAATTGTGTATTTTTTTTCATTCTTTTATTATCAGATTTTATATCAATTCCAGGTCTTAATAATAGAGGAAGATCATTTTTAGAATTAGATTTAGTTATACTTTGTGGATTAACCAACCTGATCACACAATGGAGATTTGTTATTCCTGCCAAAAGTGAAAGAATTTTGGGATACATCACGGGAGGATTATTATTTATAGACTTTATAGTTATGTTAAGTGTAACATATTTAAGACATCAATTTGGATTAATCGGGAACCTTTTAATGATATGGACTCTCTTCACTGTAGTTTTCAATTCTTATGCTGATTATACGGTAGAAAATGCTAAAAAATTCCAAGAAATTAGATATACTGGAAGACCAGAAACTCGTAGAACATTTTTTGAATTAATTATAGTTAGTTTGAAAGTATTATTTAAAGCAATTATTCTTTTAATTATTTGGAATATTAGTTTGAATCTTTGGTTAATGGCATTTGATACTCATGAAAAACCCCCAGGTAAAATGATTCCAGTTAATAATGAACAATTCAAACTTCATGTTAATTGTTATGGAGATATGACAAATGGAACCCAACCGATTGTTTTAGTTGAAGGAGGTCAAACAGTTAGTAGCGAAGAATTTAGCCAATGGATTGAAGAGCTCTATGATTTAAATAAATTAGAAAGATATTGTATTTATGATCGTCCAGGGTATGGATTTAGTGATAGTGCTCCCCTGCCAACTTCTATTAGTATAATTGTAGATTATTTACAAGAAGCTTTAACACAAGAAAATATTTCTGGACCTTTTGCATTGGTTGGATTTGATATTGGTGGTCTTTATTCAAGAGTTTTTGCATCAAAAAATCCAACTAATATTCAACTGATTACTTTTGTTGATAGTTGGCATGAAGACTTGTTAAAACTAAAACCTTTCCCAAAATCTGAACCTTATAAATTCAAAGAATTTGATCTTATGACAACTTTAACAGGATTTAAACTTTGGTTTAAAGGAATAATTTCTCCTTTAGGTATTGTTACGAATCTTCATTGGTTTTTACACCCAAAAAGATATTCTTCAAAATCAAGAATTTATGGTGATGATATGGTACATCAATCACAATATCTTCGTGCAAGACTTCAAGAACAAATTACTTCTTCGATTTTATCATATAATGAAGTTGCAGGGTCTCATATATTTGGTATTCCAGTATATGTAGCATCATCACATTTAATGATTGAAAGGTCAAAGAATTGGGGTAACTGGCAAAGACAATTGACTAAGCTTTCAGATGATTCACAAGAATGGAATATAATTGAAAAGACTAGTCATTTTATTTACGAATCAACGAGTGGTAAAAGGGAATTACAAGAGATGTTATTGAGAGCTATAGGAAAGTAGATAGTAGATAATATACGAAAGAAGAAAGAATTTAGGTTGGGTACATTAGGGTCCAGTGCGTCTGATGCACCTCAATAGACGAAGTGGTTCGATGGAATTGAAGGAACGTACATCCGTTTGTTATCCCTATATCAACAACTCTGTACGTCCCTTACCCCGCCCCTCACATCATATCCACATACCTCTCCCTCTACTATTTCCCTGTCCCTTTCTATCCCCTCTCATTTCTGTTCCTCGTCCTTGTCCATCTCCTCTATCCTCAACTTCGTCTCGCGCAATTATTCAAATTAGTGCTGGCTCAACATCCACATAGATCCTAATCCCTAGATCTATCCAGCAACCCAAATTCATAACACCCAAGAACCAGAAACCACCCAGCACCAGCATCAATAGCTAAAATAACAAAAGTCTCATCACTTACTTCATCAGTAATACATCAAAGTTTTCACCCCATCTCAGGAGTAAACCCATACGCATCAAGATATCAAATACTTATCTTGAATTTTTAGAACATGTCAAGTAGTGAAATCGGGGTCAGAGAAGTAGAAACATCAAGAAACGGACTTAGTAAACTGAATTCAATGAGTCAGAATTCTTCAAATACTCCATCACGTAATGGATCTCAAAGAGCCATACATCAAGAATCAAATAATACTGCATTACCTAATGAACCACAATCACCTGCAAGAAGACCTTCTTTTGGATTAAATTTTTTGTCATCTTTCACTAATTCTATAAGACATCAACCACCACAGCATGAAGAAGAAACATCAGGATTTATGGCGAATTCCCCAACTATTGCCAACTTTGGTCAATATAATCTAGGAGATAGTGGGGCAACAGAACAGGGGGCAGCAGCAGAACAAGGGGTAAATCCTGAAACAGGTACTAGTACTGGGCCAGGGGCAGATACAGGTGCCTCTGATACAGTTCCACAAACAAGTACCCCATTAACTGGAGCACCAGCAGCTTCTCCTCAAAGATCACCAACTCGTGGATCACCAAGTAATGAAATTACAGACATGGATGTAACCATGGTACCACAAAAAGAGCCAGAGACAGAATTACAAGAAGATACTAATGTACCAGAATCTTCAGATACACAACCAATCGAAAGTCTTAAAGATAAAGACGGACTCTATTCACTTAGATTAACTCCTCTTATCGATCATTCAGCATCTAACTCTGGACTCTATTTTGCACCAGTTATAAGAAAGACTAAACCAAATCAAAATATACGGATAGGTAGATATACAGAAAAAAATAAAGCAGCAGCTCATGCACCACAAGGACTGGATGCACCAGTTGTATTCAAATCAAAAGTTGTTTCTAGAACTCATGCAATGTTTCAATGTAATGAAGATGGTCAATGGTTTGTAAAAGATTGTAAATCATCATCTGGAACATTTTTAAATCATATTAGATTAAGTCCAGCATCTCAAGAAAGTCTGTTGATGCCATTAATTGATGGTGATATATTACAATTAGGTATGGATTATAGAGGTGGAACAGAAGAAGTTTATAGATGTGTTAAGATGAGATGTGAATTTAATAAAAGTTGGCAAAGGAAAGTTAATCAATTTAATCTTGAAATTCATCAAAAATTGAAGAATTTGAATTTGCAACCGACTCAAGAGAATCCGGTTGCAAATGCATTAAATGATGAATTATCTGAATGTGCAATTTGTTTATTAAAATTAGAACCATGTCAAGCATTATTTATAAGTCCATGTTCACATCTGTGGCATTATAAATGTATTAGGCCAATTATTATAAAGAGTTATCCACAATTTTATTGCCCAAATTGTAGATCAATGTGTGATTTAGAGACTGATATTGAGGATGATGATTAGATAGTTAATGTGATGATATGTAAGATATACTCTGTGCTTGCTCTATTTATTATCTCTCACCAGTACACGCTTTTCGCAGCCAGTGGTATAGGTCTGTACCACATCCTATCCC
The DNA here is from genome assembly GCA_030555785.1 of Yamadazyma kanchanaburiensis. NCBI lineage: Eukaryota > Fungi > Ascomycota > Pichiomycetes > Serinales > Debaryomycetaceae > Yamadazyma > Yamadazyma kanchanaburiensis. Next base: position 170,373 of record JANIVJ010000008.1, on the reverse strand, counting down.
ACCTACCAGATGACAATGCTGAAGACCCCACCTAGTATTGACAATAGAGAATATAATCTATTCCATAAATTCCCCCCAGAAATCATTCATAAAATCTTACTGTATCTCCCCAGAGCCTTTATTCACAAAACCTATGATTCCACCTCTGAACCTGAGAATTTACATCAAACAGTCGAAGTAAGTGTAGGATTTAAATTATCAGAATTAAGTAGGAAAGAGGTTCAAATATATTTTGGACGTTCAACTGATGCCTCTGGGGAAAAAATAAACTCTATCTTTTTAACTGTTGAATCTATTATAGATGGTTTACAATCCCCACCGTTCCTTCCTCTTAATAAACTCACTATTAGATTACACCGGGTCAAAATAGTAATCGAGTTTTTAGAAAAGGCTCCTAAGAGTATCTTGGATCATGTTGCATTTAAACTTTACTTCTTTGCCGGAGAACAAATTAATCATTTACCAAAAATTGATAATAAGATTATATCCTTCATATATTTTCTCGAAAAGAGAAAAATAGTTACACTCCCCACAAACATCGAAGGATTAGCAATAAGATACCATACTTTAAAAAACGACTCGCTACGTGGTTATCTTTGGCCAGAGGTAGTAAAATTCATACGAACAGAAGAAGGTAAATTCGAAAAAGTTATTTTATACCCAAAACTTGAATCTCTCGAAGCAGTTTTCCATTTAATAGACCTCTCTAAAAGAATGCTGCATGGTATAGGTTTCATAAATCATTTAAAGCTCAAGACCCTCTTCTTAGATCAAATTGTCTTTGAAAAATTGGTTGATTTGATTGAGCCTAAAGCTGCAAAATCAATTACCCATATCAGAGTTTTTTATGCAGATGAATCTTTTGATTGGAATTGTTTCAACAAGTTTCCAAATTTAGGTCTGTTTCAAGTTAAACTTACGGGACGTTCAGACTCTAACAAAGTATTTATCAAGGATATAAAGCCATTTAATTTATCGTCATTGATACAATTAAAAAGAATTGCGTTAGATCATCACGAATCACTTACTTACAGAGTACCCCGTTTTAGTACAGTGAAAGGTGTTTATATATTACCGAAGTTGGTAGATATGTTTGTATGGCATAAATCCGTTGGATTTCCTAGAGAATAGGTTCAAGTGTGTTGATGTGGAGGTTATATAGTTTATAGAAATAAAGGTACAGAGAAAAGGTAGACGAAGTGTTTATAGGGTCAGGAATTCTTACAAAGGACTTGCTAGTACAGAAACACTTTAGATGACTTGACACTATCCATCGCAAGATAGACGAAAATTTTTCAATACAAGATAGGGGTGTAAGGACAAGTGATGGTTATGATCAGATAACCATGAAATCTATTTAGACCAATAGAAAGAACGAGAAGAAAGATTGTAACAAAATGGAACGAACGTTACACGGCATTTTAGTAATTTTAGATTTACGAGTAGAAGCGAAGAAAACGGCCAAGGTGCATGAAACGATCTTAGAGAAATAGTTGGAAGAAAATTAAGGTTAGAGTATATGACACAAGTTCAATGTACACCACTGAAGGTCTTGTGACTTGATCTTGTTACTTGATCTAGATGAATCGTCATGTCAATTATAAACGTCATAATTCATGCAAGGTTCACAGCCCTCATCTCAAGATGGAATGTCAGTAAAACAGGTTTACAACCACATTGACAGGGCTATTTGAAACTAAGAATACGCATAGATAGGAGTTAGAAGTTAGAAATAAGAATGTTTAGCCTTGGGTCTATGACACAAGTCTAAAAATAGCGAACGATAAAGGAGAGAATCAAATACTCTACGATCTCTATAGGGTCTACTCTGTGATATCTACCCTGAAGTCATTTCTTTAAATTTGATCCCGCCTGTCACTCACGCCAACTTTATTTCACCCCTTCATTTAACCTTTTGTACTTGTGATAGGCTTTAAATTAAGGAGGAGGTGTGTACAGTACAATAAGCCGTGCCTAGTGCGTGCCTGTGGTGCGAAAAAATATTCACATCAGGACCAGTTTTTGACAGAAGTATGATGAATATTGATACTAAATCAGATATACCAGTAAACAAACAAGGCAAAAAGAGTCCTATAACCCGTAAACCCCCACCAGTATTCGAAGAGCCAATTGAACAATTTAAATTTGATATTGAAGAATATTTAAATAGCTCCCCTATCACAAGTAAATTTAGACAAGAGAATCCAAATTTACAACCAACCATATCTAATGAGCTGACAGGATATTTAGGATATGAATCTCTTGACCCTGCTATAGTTACCCCGCCAAGTCCACCACTTTCAAGTAAAGGAAGATTTGAAGGAACTGGACCTGAATCATATGAAGAAGGAGATTTTTCAAATGGGAAAAAAAGGGAAAGAAGTCATACAAAAAATGGATCTGATGCTAGTGGATATGGAAATGGTACAGCCTTTACTACCACTCCGTTAGAACCAGAAAAGCTAGAACCTACTATTTCTAGATCAAATACCAAATTGAATAAATTGAAAAGATTTTCAATTAGTAAATTTGATTTAAATTCAAAGAAGATCAACCCAACCCATAGAAGATTTAATAGTATGAACACTTCAATGAAGAGGTTAAGTATTTCATCACCGGTACCAAATTCATTCAGTAGAAATTCAATGATAGCAGCACCAGGTTCACCATCACTCCGTAGTAAAAGTAGTAGTCAATCATTATCATCAGGTGGATCACAAACCACAGAAATGACTCAAACCACTGAAGTAGTTAACTCTTTAGACTCTAAAATCTCAACCCCTTATTGGAAATATCATGTTCTCAAATTTGGTAAAGATCTCTATTTAACAACTAATCCTAGTTTCAAACATATGTATTGTAGAAATGGACCAGGATATTTTATAGAAGTAACCAAACTTGGAACTGATGGATTCAGTATGGATTTCAAAGATTCAGAAAATAAAAAAGATCTGATTATGGTGATAAGTAAAAAACCTCAAAAAGATGGTGGATATTTTACAGTATCGATGAAAAGGGATACGGTTATGGAAGAGAATATGATCAAATCCACAAACAGCTCTAAGAAGTTCACGGGATTATCATTACCCCAGAAAATCCCTGAAAAATTTATTCCCTACGAAAGAATTTCTAACTTGAAATCTTTTGAAGGAAAGGAAAGTAACGTTCAAAACTTTGAAACAAGAGATTTTAATAATACCAGATGGAATATCGGTTCGATCCCAAGGGTAAGGAAAAGTAAATTAAATCAACTTAAAACAAAGATAAATGATGATACTGAACAATGGAAATTTGTAGGTAAGAATAATGTGTACTTCCATCAAAATTATGTTGAAAGTGATAGAAGTCTTCCATTCAAATTAGACGATCCACAAGACATATATTTCCAAAATAAGGACCAAAATAGTTTCCCACCAGTTTTAGCAATGTATAGACCACATAAGGTAAAGTTGAGCACCAAATTGAAAAACTTCAACAAGAGATTATCTAAGAAGATGGAGGTTGAAAATGGTCAGTTTAGACAAGATAAATTCCATACCAGTATGATTGAAAATGATGTATTAGGAGGACAAGTAAAGAACTATTATATAGCGGGAGATGGACTTTATTATAATAAGAGTCCAAATGATGATTTACCAGATGATAATAAATTAGGATGGATTTCTATATATGAAGATCAGTTATTACAAGATCGTGGGATGTTTGATTTTGTATTGGGGATGACATTAGCTGTTGGATATAATAGTGAAAAATAAAACTAGATTATGAGGATATGTACGGGAATAAATGGAATCGTAAATCGTAGGGTGCATGCCAAAGGTTATGAACTGAGATGCAACTGAAATTTGTCATAGAAAATTGTAACTATTATGTAAGTATTAGCGACAATAGATTTTCAAGACGAATCAAATTGCTTTAAATCTAAAAATAAAAATTAATTTATCTATTTTAGGTAAATTAATAGGTAAGGGATTGCATTTAAATTTTAACCAGATACGGAATGTTAGCGCATTTGAGAGTACAATAGAGACAAGGGAGTAAGACAAAGAAGGGATACAAAGAGAAGGGGCAACAGAAGGGGTTGATGCACAGGGGTTAAGAGATTTGTATGATCCAGGCATTAGAGGGAAGGTTTGAAATTTCATCCAAGTGAAATTTAAAATGAGCACTTGCGTTCTAAAACCGATTCAATTATATTCATCGGGGTTATTATACATCGGAATGCACATCAAAGGCTTGTACATACGTCTAAGGAATCAATCTGTGCAACGGTTATAATGACCGAGGTAATGGATACGGAATTAGGTGAAGTCAGACCTAGGTGATGGATGGTACGGACTTACGTTAGAGCAAAGTACGGAGTTAAGTGATGGATCCCCGGTATAAAGTTGTGTTTGATGGATGTAATCCCGGTTATACTTATGTACTCAATATAGAAGTTCTGGCCAGAACGCCAGGACACTGCACAGTACCATTCTTGTCAAATTCTTCTCTCTACGCAATACTACGCCGAAGTAAAGAGTCGCCATACATTAGAGCCGTTTATGCATTGGACAGCCATGAAAAAAAGCCCAGTCACTTCTTTCATTATCGGTGAATACTAAACTTGTTCCAGCATCATTTTCACCTAAAACAGTAAGTTGATTTATAAGGTCGTACTTGGTTCCAAGAATAAGACATGGTTATGTGTGGTATGAAGCGTGTACCACCCAAGAGATCTTACCCGTTAAAACAGGATAAACTGGTTGGGGTGGTGTGGAATCTAGAGGTATATAGTCAGTATTCTCCCAGTATATGTGGAGATCATCTCGGTACGTCCAGGCCAAATCCCAGCTCTCTAAGTCTTTCGTAGATCTCACAGCTTTCATATTCTTAATTCTCCTATTATATTCGTGTATGGGCGGGGCGGGTGAGGAACGGACGTCGGTGACAATTATTTCCTTATCAACATGGAAACTCTGGTAAGTGATAATTTGAATACAGTTGGATGGTCAGATGTAAGTATCTCTGTCGGTGACAAGGTGCTTCTCGACTCTATCTCTGGTATTGCAAAGAGTGGACAACTTTTAGCCCTTATGGGACCATCAGGAAGTGGAAAAACCACTCTTTTGAATTATTTATCAGGTAGGAAACAAAATTCAAAATTCAAAAACCATGGAGTTATTTCATATTGTGAAGGTGAAATCTCACCTCTGATGCTTCAAAAAGTCTCTAGGTATGTTGAACAAGAAGATCATTTGATCGGGTCATTGACCGTTTATCAAACTATTGAATTTGCTGCAAAATTAGGCGGCCTCAGAAACTCTATTTATAGGAAGGAAAGAATTGAATATCTTCTTAATGGATTAGGATTGAAAAATCAAGCCAATGTTATTGTAGGTACACCTTTAAAGAAGGGATTGTCAGGAGGACAAAAAAGAAGGTTAAGTATTGCTTGTGAATTAATTACTATGCCACAAATTTTATTTTTAGATGAGCCAACAAGCGGACTTGATTCTAAAGCATCTTTTGAAGTAATTTCAACCATTAAAAAGATTGCAAAAGATGAAAATATCGTAGTAATTGCTTCTATTCATCAACCTTCAAGTCTTACATATAATCTTTTTGATGAAGTTTCATATTTAAGTGGTGGGAAATCTATTTATCATGGACCTGTAAAACAATGTAGAGGATATTTTGAATCCAGGGGCGTTGTATTTGATGCTGAACAAAGTGTATGTGAATTCATTTTGGATTTGATCAATACGGATTTCTCTGATTCTAGTGAAGAAGTTGAAAGATTACATGATGAATGGATTAGTGTTTGTGAAAAGCCAATAATCCATGCATCCAAACCCTTTAATATGACAGGTACAAATATGATTTATAAATGTAAACCATGCTATCATGTTTTTGTATTAAGTCAAAGACTTCTTATTAAAGGGTATAAAGATTTTTTAGCCTATTATGTTAGAATCTTTATGTATATGGGATTAGCGATAATGATGGGTACAGTTTGGTTAAGACTTCATTATCAACAAGATTATATTCAATTGTTTATCAATGCCATTTTCTTCTCTGGTGCGTTTATGTCTTTTATGTCTGTAGCTTATATTCCTGCTTATCTTGAAGACTTACAAAGTTATAAAAGAGAACATTTGAATGGGTTATATGGACCTTTCCCATTTGTGGTATCCAATTTCTTGGTTTCTATTCCTTTTTTATTTGTAACTACTTTATTATTTAGTATTGTAACTTATTTCCTCGTAAATTTCAATAAAACAGCTGTTGGATTTTGGAAATATGTTATGTGGTTATTTTTAGACTTGATAGCTGCTGAATCCTTGACCATACTAATCTCTACAATCTTTCCTATCTTTGTAGTTGCTTTAGCCCTTACAGCTTTCGCAAATGGTTTATGGATGTCTGTAGGAGGGTTTTTAGTATCTGAAAAGATTTTAAATTCTTTTTGGTATTATACATTTTATTGGATTAATTATCAAAGGTATGTTTTCCAAGGAATGATGTTTAATCAATTTGAATCTACAATTTATGATTGTGGGGTTGGATGTAGTTGTATGTATGAATCTGACCTTCAAGAAAAGTGTCAAATAGGAGGACAAGCTGTCCTTAACGCTTTGGGATATGATGACCCAGATGTAGGTTTATGGATTGGTATTATTGTTGTTATAGTTTTTGTTATGAGATTATTGACCTATTTTGCTTTGAAGTTAAGAAAGTAGTGTAGCGGACTTCGGATCCGATTGCCTATGTAAATTGTGTGTATAGTGATATAAAGAAAAGCAAAGGGTTAGAGTAGTGTCAGAAATCAGACAAATGTTACGATAGGGGGGAGTACAGAGCAAGTTAGAACCAAGAGACAAGTGCCGTAGATAACCACGAGACAAGAACTAAGAGACAAGAACCAAGAGACTAGAACCATTAGAACCAAGACGCTTATATTATAGACGTGTTATATAACTATTCCGTATTAGGATAAATTACCAAAGCTAGGGTCGGCCCTTGAAAGTTAAAAGTCCGTACCACTAAACCTTCGTTGATCATAGTCCTGTACTCATTCCTGGATTGACAGGTGTCAAAAACAGGATGTAACAGGGTGCTATTCACATTCATCAACATCAACCTACCACTATACAAACATCTTATTTATCCATCGACACCCCGTATCAATCTCGTATCATCCGTAATTATTCATTTAACCTAATTGGGGTAATGACATCTATTCAAACCTTATTGTACTCTCACCAACAATAAAACAAGGCGATAGTAATGATTCAAGCGAGACAACGCAATATCCGTGAGGCTAATAAGCGCAAATTAATTTGACTCGTGTTTGTAGGCTAAAAATAATTCTAATTTATCCCCTTTGAGATCAAAGTTGCTCTTATAGACTCTTTAAGTTTGATGATAGTATCAATCTTGCCTAACGGTAATCAATTATCCAAATCAGGTTAAATTGGTAGAGTTTGTAGAAAAGATCGAATTTGGTTGATTACTTATGAATTCACCCTTTCGGGATATCCGCATTGGGATGTCTCGTACATGAATTCTTCTACGTAAACCTTCTCTTTATGCACTGTTTTATACAAGAAATTGTTTCATCAAATGTAACATCCACGGATACTCTAAGACCCTTTATCCTTAAACTTAATATCTTGATAAGGGATAAGGGACCGAATAGTCTAAAGGTTATTTTCTATGCTTGAGCCCAACCTTAATCTAAGGTTTTACCCCTTCGGATTTTAAAGATTTGCGTATTCGCTTAGCACACGTCTTAGATGATCTTTAACCACAGAAATGCCGATCGATTTTATGCAGGTTTTGATTCTAAGTGGAACATATTTGACCACCTGCTTCAAATGACTTAGAGGTATTACATGCATATGAACGGATATATGAGGTTATACAAATACGACATGTCTTAAGCATTGTAAGAAAAAGCGCCTTCAAGGGTATAGGCACAATTACATAAATCTGTACTGGCGCTGAGAATTTTACCTAAACAAGAAAAATGATTTCCGAGGGAGGGGTCGGAATTCGATCCTTAATGTCGTAGATTTTTGGAATAATGTCGTGGTGATGACAGGGTGAGTCAAAATGTGTAGAGTGAAACGGACTGTTAAAGTAGATTCAATAGAGCAGAAATTACAAAGGGGTTAGAGACCAGGAGTGATTAAAGGGAATTTTGATCAGATCTATAGTTAGTGAGATCGTATCAGGGCGACATTCTCACCCCTATCCCTAACTCTTGGTACCAACTCTAACCGTCGTGGTAAGAGTTCCCTGACAACCATGAGACTTGTACAGCAACCCACATAAGAAATGTTTCAACTGCACTTGTAGATTTTCAGTGGATACGACATTTTATCAACGCCTTGGGTAAGCTAGTCGTCGAGATCTCAGATTAGTTCCGGAAGCAACACGTAAGGGTTTCAAACTTAGTTTCTGAAGCACTGATAAAGAAATACCGTGAAATCATCAAATGTCTTAGAACATTCTATAATTATAGTCACGGTTCATATCCATACCCCTGTCTCCTCTCAAGTTCCCACACCACATTCCTATACATTCTAATTTGACTCTACCCCTTCGGTTTATTCTCACCGGATTAAACCTGGCCCATTTCTTCTTCGTGGGATTTTCCGTTTAAACTTCCTCATCTAAAATATGCATGCAACCCAAATAGGAAAAATTAATTTAAGTTTTTATTGTTATAATTAATTTTAAACCTCCATTGTTAAGTCAACGTAGAATTCCACTTATGATTAAAAGGGTTAAATACCTCATCAAATCTCGTATAAAAATCTCTTAATCCCCATTTTTCAACAAAGAATTCGCTCTTTACAACAAGAATATGTTTACATCTATTAAGGACCTGTTTATATCACTCACTTCCAGGTTCAATCATTTTTATTTTATACCATTATTTGGTTTCATATGTTGGTATGTTTGGTGTTTTACTTTAATAGGTTTATGGGTTGGTGAAGGTTCTAGAACATACCCTGAATTTGAAGAAAATGCAAGTCCTTTACCTTTACAAAGAATCGGGGTTATATTAGCTCCAGGTTTTTTCCTTACTTTTATTGTAATCCACTCAATAGTTTTCTGTTGTTCAATTTATTTGGAATTTTACCATAGAAAAATTGGTAAACTTATCAAGTTTATTAAACCAGTTTTACAAAAAAGATTGGCTTATGCTTCTATTGTTATTGGAGTAATGGCCCAACTTTTCTTTATTGCCCAATCAATTTGTGGATTAGTATTCGTTACTTCAGGTAAAAGACTGCTTAATCATTATGCGGAATTATTAGCTACATTTGCAATTTTAGTTATGATAAGTTTAGCACTTAATTTCACAAATTATTACATTATGGGACAATATTATCGTAAATATGTTAATGGTGAAAGATGGAATAAATTTACTATATCATTCATTTTAAAAATTATTTGGTTAATTGTTGCAATCGCATTTGCAGCCATTTGTTGTGGATTTTATGTTAAGAAAAGAAAAGATATTGCTGATATTTTTGAGTGGGCTTTCCACTTATGGTATGGATTATTAATGGCATTTTGGACTTATGATTTATATCCATTAACTGAATTAAAAGCTTTACATCAAAGAACAAAATCTCAAAAGAAGAAATTTTCATTTTTTAATAAAGAAAAAGGTGATGTTAATACTCATATAACAAATGCTGATTCAAACTTGACTCCACTGACAAGTGGGAGTAATGATATGGATAGTCCTGGATATAATTACACAAATTATAATCCAACAAGTCCTGCTTAAATCCACCACCACGTACCGGATGATTCTTCAATACCATTAATACCAACCAATCTCTCACTGTATACTTTCCTTATGATTTATGAATGTAATATTAATGTACGTGTTCTGTAGCAAATGTAGGGCAGGGTCTAGTACCTAGGAAGACATGAGCGGATTTATCTCGGATATCATTATCCTTTCACTAGCCACAAGTGGCTTCAACGTGCTGGTGGTTTACTCGCCTCAAATGTTTTTAGGTTCCATTCCCCTCTGTCTGGTTTGAACAAACTAGGGTGTCTTGCATTCGCCTACTTCTCCCTTCGTCCTTCTCGTCCCTTCTGTCCTTCTCCCTCCTCTCGTCCCTCTTCCTTCTCTCGTCCCTTCTCGTCCCTTCTCGTCCCTTCTCTCGTCTCCATTTACAAGCCCGGTTTCAGGTCCATCCTTTTCTTGTCTCGTATCCTCGTCTAATACACAGCCGTCCCTGGTATATCACCAATTCTCACCTTATCACTCCTCCTACTCTACAAAATCTCCTCCTACTCTACACAATCCTCCAACTACCCCGTCTCCTCTCTTCACCTTCCCTACATACCCATTGTCTGACCCTAGCCTATCACTATTGTATTTTGTCTTTGCAACCATTTCGTCTAAAATGCCACGCGGATCGCGTTGATCGTTTCATGTATAATTTCAGGTCCCTAAGATAAGGTATAGATCTACTAGATAGAGATCTACTAGATATTATTGAACACAAGTAACAATAGTCTCCCTACACATACATACATATACCTCCTAAATCACTCTTCCCTCTTTCCCCGTTCCTCTACCCCTCTCCCCACTCTTTTAGACCCCATATTGTCCTGCCTCGTCCCCATCCCTCGTCCCTTCTCATTCACGCATATATAAACCCTCATTTCCATTTTGCAACTATGTCTGATTTAGAATCAAATCAAGTAGCTAGTCCCTACTCCAACAATTTCTTCCCAAACTCAAGACAAGTATGGAGAATATGTTCCAACCTTAAAAAATTAATCGATCAAGTAATTTCAGTTCAATATCCATTATCAGAAATTACTGCAGCAGGTTCACCAATTCTTAATGAAACAGTTATTGGATTGGTTTATAAAGCTGCTGGTGGTAAAGGTAATGGGAAACCAGGTACATCATCACGTAGATATCAAGCATCTCTTGTGTTCTGTCTTTTAAAAGTTTGTGGATGGTATTGGCAACAAGCAGAATTTGAATTATATGATACAGGATTATTTCAATTAAGAGCAGAAGCTGCTCAAGCTTTAGCTGCTACAATAATTGAAAGAACTGATGATGATGAATACTTATTCTTAGCCATGTTAACTCATCGTTATACAATCTGTTTGAATGAACAAGACTCAACTCCTTATAACGTAATGGAATTAGCAGTTGATATGCATTCAACTACTGTAATTGGTTCATCTGGTTATCAACGTTGTATTAAATGGTTATGGAGAGGTTGGATCGTTCAAAGTGAAAAAGATCCTTATTCTTATGAAATGTATAGAGAAACTGCAAGTCATAAAATTGCTTGTCATTTCAAACCTTCAAGAGTTAAGACTCCTTTATATCAAAATCTTTTAGAAATCGTCTTTTCTCTTATCTATTTACTTCTTTTCACTATTATCGTTAATACCCATGAACTTCCTTCTGTGAAAATCGATGGGTTTGAAGTGATTTTTTACTTCTTTACTCTTGGTCTTATTGTTGATGAAGGTATTAAGTTTTATCATGTTGGATATAATTATTTCGGATTCTGGAACGCTTTTAATGATGTCTTGTACACCATTATTGTTATTGCTATTGGATTCAGATTTGCAAGTTTAACTCATAAAAATCCTTTAAAAGATGAATATGATGAAATCTCTTTCAGAGTTCTTTCTCTTGCTTCACCATTTATGTGGTCAAGACTCTTATTATACTTAGATGCACAAAAATTCGTTGGTGCCATGATTGTTGTTATTAAAACAATGATGAAAGAATCTATCATTTTCTTTGTTTTATTAATTATCATTATTCTTGGGTTCTTACAAGGATTTTTAGCATTAGATGCATCAGATGGTAAAAGTGAAGCAACTCAACAAATCTTTTTATTCTTAGTTAAAGCAATTATTGGTGGTTCAAGTTTTGATGATGTTTCAAGATTAGTACCTCCTTATGCTTCAATTCTTTATTATACCTATACATTTGCATTATCAGTCATTTTGATGAATATCCTTGTTGCTTTATATTCTACTGCTTATAGTAATATTGTTGCAAATGCAACTGATGAATATTTTGCTTTAGTAGCTCAAAAGACTTTAAGATATATTAGAGCTCCTGATCAAGTTTTATATGTTCCTCCATTAAATTTAATTGAAATTCTTTTAACTCCAGTCTCTTTTATTATTCCAACAAAGTATATGAATACTATTCATTACTTTATTCAATTGGTTATTTATTCACCAATTCTTGCTTATATCACAATTGATGAATTGGCCAATGCTAGAAGAGTTTATTATAATCGTTTTAAAGGATTACCTGATGATGCTAATGAAATCGATACTGAATGGGATTTAACCGATGGTTATGTTGATGGTGATGGTAGTGCTTGGGAATCAATTCAAGAAAGTAATGATCAAGTTCGTAGAGAATTAGAAAATCAAAGAAATGCTGAAGCTGAAGATCCTGAATTCCCTCTTAATTTGATTGAATTCGAAAAAGAAGTTAGTTCTGCTTCAAAACCTGTTCTTGAAGCAAATAGATTAGGAATTAAATGGGAATATTTCGAAATCTATAACCAAATTACTGAATTAAGTACTTTAGTTAAGGTTTTACTTAAAGAAAATGAATCTTTAAAGAGTGAAATGAATGAAAAATTAAGTGCTTTAAAATCTGATGATGTTAAGAGTTTAGTTAAGAGTGAAATCAGTGAAGATATTAAGAGTGAAGTTAGTTCAAGTAAATCAAAAAAGAAAAGTAAAAAGTAAGTGTGTTTAGCAATAAATAATTACTTGGCTACATTCTCTATTGATAGATATGTAAGGATCTACCAATAATTTATCCTTATTGGTCAATACAATGTAAATCTTGATAGTGCAACAATTCCGTAATTCCACCTTCTATACACTCTAAGGATTTATAAAAATTATTAATAGATATCGACGGAATTTGACCCATAAATATTATGTGTAACATCACATATACTGTTAAATATCTCTACACAACAGATCTATACTTTAGACTTTCTAATTTAACCTTTTCCTACATCTTTCCAGCACCTTTTTGTGGTGAAAATATTTTTTCACTTCCTAATCCGACATACGAATAGTTGTATGCATGAAACCCAATAATCTGATTTGACAGTTTAGTGCCTCACGAAATGGACCTGTCAAAAGCGTCAAATGACATACCAACACACACTCCCTGACACTTCAAAACGCATTTTAATTGGCCCTTATTAAAGCCAAGCTTTTATTTTGACATTATCATTTTCATCTTCCTGCACTAAGCCCCGATGATCGAACCAGGGCTGCGAACATTCTTGGCTTAAAAAAATGCCTATTTTTAAACGGTTGCAATATAAAAGGAAATTAATATCCCGTTTTAAAATCTTCACCCACTCCCACTCGACTCTAATTCTAACTCTAATTTTGAAAAATGGTTAACGTTTTCAATGTTGAAGTTTTTTTTGTGGTTTTCAGAGAAACTTTAGAAGCAGTTGTTATTGTTTCAGTTTTATTAGCTTTCTTAAAACAAGGTTTAGGAGGTTCAAATGAAGATCCTGTTGTTTATAAAAAATTAAGGAAACAAGTTTGGCTTGGTTCTATAGCTGGTGTACTTGTTACATTAATTTTAGGATGTGCCTTTATTGGTGCTTTCTATTCTTTAGGAAAAGATATTTGGTCAAAATCTGAAGAAATTTGGGAAGGTGTTTTCTGTATCATTGCAAGTATTTTGATTTCTATTATGGGTCTTGCAATGTTAAGAATTAATAAGATGAAAGAAAAATGGAGAGTAAAATTAGCAAATGCTATTTTAAAAAAACCTTCAAATTCTAAATTTAGTTTAAGTCATTGGGGTAAAAAATATGCTTTATTCCTTTTACCATTTATTACTTGTTTAAGAGAAGGTTTAGAAGCTGTTGTTTTCGTTGGTGGGGTTGGTTTAACTAGTCCTGCTTCTTCTTTCCCAATTCCTGTTATTACTGGTTTAATTGCTGGTATTGTTATTGGTGTAATTTTATATTACTCTGGTTCAACAACTTCATTACAAATCTTCTTAATTGCTTCTACTTGTTTCTTATACTTAATTGCTGCTGGTTTATTCTCAAGAGGTATTTGGTATTTCCAAACTTATGTTTATAATAAAGCAACTGGTGGTGATGCAACTGAAAATGGTTCAGGTCCAGGTACTTATGATATTACTAAATCTGTTTGGCATGTTAACTGTTGTCATCCAGAATTAGATCACGGTTGGGATATTTTCAATGCTTTATTCGGTTGGCAAAATTCTGCAACTTATGGTTCAGTTATTTCTTATAACATTTATTGGTTAGTTTTAATTATTATTATTGCTTTAATGTTATTCCAAGAAAAGACTGGTCATTTACCATTTACTAAGAACATGACTTTGAAACAATTAAACCCAATGTATTACATTAAGGGTAAGAAGAATGATGAATTAACTGAAGAACAACAACAAGAATTGTTCCAAAGGGTTCAAAAAGCCAAAGTTGATGAAGATGTTTCTACTCAAGAAGAAAAGAAAACTACAAACTAAACAAATCAAAACAACAACAGAGAGAGTGATTAGGTGATGATGGCTATACACACACACACACATACACACAAAGTCATTATCATTTGATACTTTCTCTGATATTTTAATTATAGAGTCGAGCTTTAATTATATAGGGAAGGATATTGGGGACAATATACACGGGCAAAAACGATTGTAGTTTTCTTTACTGACTATTCTCTACTCTACTCTACTCTACTCTACTCTCTACCCTCTCATTTACATTATATATTTTTATTCTATACTACATTACACTATCTAACATCTAGTTCCTACTCTACTTCAACCAGTCCAGAATTGATACTTCTTTGGTTCTACTATACTAATAGGTAATTCATCATTTTCTTTACTAACCTCAACTTGTGTTTCTTCTCCTTTCTTAGTAGCTGCATCAATCTCACTTATGCTAACTGGTTTTAATAAACTATCTAATAAATCATTCAATTCCGGATTGGTATTAGCTTGTTTGAATTTCAATATCTTTTCATATTGTAACCATCTTTCAATTGCAACTTGTTTCCTTTCTAAGTTTAATCTACTTTCTACCTTAATTAAATTATCTTCAAGGTTAGAAATATTCTTTAACTTAATATTGACTTTTTCTAAGGTTAATTCAGATACTTGTTTTATGATATTAAGTTCATCTGACTTAATTTCAGATATATTTGATTGACTGTTTTTTTCCAACAATTCTTTTCCACCTGGAACTTCAAGAATTTTATTTACAATATCTTGAATTAAAGTTTCTTTATCGAATTTCTCTTCTTTTTTATCGCCAATTAATTTGTTTAAATATCTATCTTCAATTGGTAATTGGACGAATTTTAAAACACATTGTTCTTTTGATTTTGATCCAACATGTTCAGCAATTTTTGTCCACTGACCATTTGAATTTGTGTTAACTTGGCCAATATTGGTTGGATTGATAAGATCATAACTTCCATGCATTTCAATACCTTCAAGTAATAATAATACTTCTTGTTCTGACCAATTTTCACTTTCCTTTTCTTGATTAATTTTAACGAAATTTGATGCTTGGAAATTTGATGGGAATAAACCTTGTTCAAAAGATTCTTCAGAAATATATGTAGCATTATTAACGGTTGAGCTTGGATTATTAATAAGTCCTTTACTTTTAAGATTATAATATCTAGCTTCACTAACATCTGTTCCTGTAACACTACAAACATATTGATTAGCATTATCTTTAAAATCTTTGGAATCAGAGAAGATGTTACGCCTTACTTCAAGGTTAAGAGGAATGGTCTTAGTATCTTCATCAACTGAAGATGGTGGAGATACAGTACCATTAGTTTCTTGATTTTGTTCTTGTTCTTTTGGTTCTTCAGTTTCTTCAGGTTTTTTAATTCCAAAAGTTTCAGGAATAAATGGAACTAAACCTCTTGGTGTATCTAAAGTAATTTGAAAATGACCAGTATATTGTGGTCCAACAATTGTTGGTTTTGTTCTTGGATCAACTTGATAATTAATTAACCCCCATTTTTCTAAAAATTGATGAATTCTTATAATACTTGTTACATCTCCTGCAACATTTCTTCTAACGGCGGTAATACTTAAATATTCTAAAGGATTTAATCTATAACAATTAATCATAAAATCTCTTGTATTCTTATATGTATCACTAGTTCTGTAAATAGAACCTTTGGTATTGGATGTAGGGAAGAAATCTGGGAATGATTGCTTTTCTAAATTATGAATTGTATTAATATCAAACCATTTGGCAAATGATGGAATTACAACTGGTCTACCTTGATCAGCAAAATAATTTTGTGCTTTATCTTGGAACAGTTTTCTAGCTCTTTCAAGATCTATGGTTGTCATTGGTGTACTTTCCTCTTTAACTCCATTAGAAATTGGTGTACCTTCAGGTTCAATAGATCCTCTTGCACTTTCACTTGCACTAACTGACATTTTATATTACTATGTGTTTTTGGTGAGATTGTTTTGTTCAGTCAAGTTTTTCAATTTCGCGGTGGTTTATCCACGCAAAAATATCTATCGCATTTGAATCATTAACGCGTTTAATATTATTTATAATGAGAAGATCAACTAGAGCACAGACTACACAGGGTGAACGAGTAAGGATTGAGTACAAAGATGATAACTTAGATGTTGAATCTGATCCTTCTGATGGTGAATCTAGCCATTCAGATCAAATTTTGTCTGCTTCAGAGTCATCTGATCTGGATGAAGAATATTCTTCTTCTTCTAAAAAAAGAACAAAGAATGCTAAAGGATCAGGTAAAAAAAGAAGTAAATCATCCAGATCTAAAGTACCAATCCCAGATTCGTCGTCCCCAGATTTTGAAGAGAATCCCTTGTATAAATCACTTATAAATCCAGAAAACTCATCTACCGAGATCGCGTTACAATGGATAGAAGACTATTTAAGATCTGAAACAGATCATTCAGATTCTATTTGTAACTTACTTAATCTTGTTTTAAGGTCATGTGGTTGTGTTTTTCTCCTTCAACCTCATGATGTAGTCAATTTTGAATCTTGTGATGATACTGTAGAAGAAATCACTATCGCTTTTCAACAACAAAAGACTCATGAATATCCTTTCATTAGTAATCATAAAGATATCAAGTTCTTTAGAGAAAATGTCTTGAAGTTTTTTGAAGTCTTAATAAATTTATCTCTTGATAAAGATTTGTTAATAAAACAACAACCTGATTCTGAATCCACTGACTCTAATATATCAGCATTTGGTGATGAATTATTAACTTGGTTATTTTGCCTTTCAAAATGTCCTCTTAGACCTATAAGATACGTATCTAGTACGATTCTTATGACTATTCAATCATCATTTTGTGGCATTCTTTCTTCAACTACTCGTCTTTTAGAAACTCATCAAAAACAATTAAGTAACACAAGAAAGGGAAAATCAAGAAAGGTAAATGTCAATTCAATCAAAGACATAATATCTAAACTAGATTTTCAAATAGAAACTTTGAATGAATACTTAGGAGAAGTTTATCAAGAAGTATGTCTTGAAAGACTTAAAGATATTGATCCTTTAATCAGACAACAATCAATAATTGGATTATGTGATTGGATCCTTCAAGTTCCTGATGAGTTTTTATCCAAAGAAAAACTTGATCTTTTTGGGAACCTTTTATCTGATCCAAATAATACCGTAAGAAATGAAGTATCAAAATCTTTATTTAAAATATTTAAACAACTGGGTACAAAACATTTGATACTTGATCCAAGTGTTAGTACTTTTTTTGATGAATATAAAAGTCAAATACAAAAAATGGCTATAAAAGATTCAGATCCAATCATTAGAGTTCATTTAATACAAATCTTACAAGAATCCATCAGACTTAATTTCCTTGATTATGATGACCAAATAAGTTTCGGTAAAGAACTTGTTTTATGTATCAATTCAGGACTTGAATTCACTAAGATTCATACCGAAAAAGTGATTCATGAGATTGGGAAATATATTCATTGTATAAATTTACAAAAAGTTGATGATATCATTGATCAAAGTAAAGATGTATTTAATGATGTTGAAATAAGTGAGATTGATATATTTAAGGCTATAAAATATAAAAGTTTGATAGAAATATTCAATGAAATTGGAGGTTTGGAAGAATCAGAAGAATCAAACTTCTCCGCTTCTCTTACAGCTATTTCAGAAAGTTTATATTCTCTTTCTTATTACCAAGAGAGCTGGCTATTCTTGGTTAAATGCATAACAGGAGAAACAGGACAAGTTGAATTAGAAAGTGATGAAGCAACTGATGAAATTATTAGATTTTACCAAAACATATCTTATAATGAAAAGTTTTGTATTTTGAATATTATTTATGGGTCTTTTAAAACCATTCTTTCAAAGAAAATGTCACTGCAAATCGATGATCCAGCTAACTTGATACAAAATTTGATGGAATCTATTGAATCCTTCTTCAAAAAACTGACAGAAACTAAACCAAATATTCAACTCTTTATTAATATTTGGTGTTTATTCTTAGGTCCTTTTAATGATATATCAAATACTTATGCTGTCTTTTTAAGTGAAGACCAAGTCAACCTTTATCATCAAATAAACACTTTTGTTGTTCAAGAGTTTGGTTCTTTTGAAAACTTATATCAGGATCAAGGTTCTATTGATTTATTCGATAAATCACTTAGACTCATTTTGAAAGAATATGATACATCATCTCCTGAATTAAAATCAACAGTGACCCATTTAATATCCAATATTGTAATTGACACCGATGAAAAGATTTTGGATTCTCAAGAGTTACAACGCCATCCTGAACTTTTTGAAGTCATTGATTCTATTTTCAAACTCAACCAATTTGCAATTTATTTGAATATAGATGATATATCTGAGAAGGTAACAAGTTTAATAGATTCATTATTTTATAAGATTTTTGAACCAACTTCCCTTCCTTCATTCTTTGTATCATTTCTTGAATCCAAAGATTCTGATGAGTCTAAGAAGTCTCTTGAATTATTGAATCATTTGATCACAAAATCAACCGAATTTATAATTTCTATCACATCATCAAGAATCCAAAAGCTAAATGAAAACCCACAAAACATCATTGACTTTGAAAGTATTTTCACCATAATGAAGTCTTTAATTGCTGTTGTTGATGGAAAATCTATTCAAGCTAATGTTCATGAATTTGAAGATGCTGATTTTATGAATATTATGATTCAAATAAATGGTATACAATACAATCTTAAATCTACATATATTGATTTATCATTAGCTTTTAGATCTTTAAGCGATAAGTTCAGGAATTCTGATTTCGATTTTGTTGATTCTTTCAAAAGACTCGAAGAAGATTTCAGTTCTAAAGAACAAGGAATTCTTGACGTATTTTTATTTGAAGAATCAATACTTGGAAAGTTGAAAGGAATAGAATTGGAAAGAGAATCTGATAATATTTATCTTCTTGAATCATCTGATTTAGAATCATATAAACTTAAAGAAGAAATTGAATTAGAAAAATTTATTGAAGAATCAATTGACTCAGAAGTTAATTCTAAATATCTTGATGAAGTAATACTCCTTAAAAAAGATAAAATCAAACAGGAAGCTATTTGGAAATCTGAACAAAAAGTTTGTAGCTTAGTTTTAAAATTATTAGCCTTAAGGAAATCAGGTAATCTAAGTGATAATTTTATGAAAAGGATTCACCTTAACGTTGAAAAAATTGGTGGACCTCTTCAAAAGATTATAGAGGAATAGAAAACAAAGTGTAAAATTAATATCAAATTCCTACCCTATTTAATGTAATATACGCCTATTTACTATTTTGGTTTGCGCTATTATAAATATTGTTTTTAAACCTCATCTCTCATTGAACTTGAAGCAAACCTATTGACAGGAGTCTTAAAGTCAACAATTTCTTGTTTTTGATCATCTTTTGTATTAACAATCAATGGAACTTTCCCACTTGATTGTTGTTTATGATAAGTGAGATCTGGTCTTTCGTCATTTAACTTCTCATTCTTATTTATTTCATTCCCTTCTGCATCAATACTTGGAAATGGAACTGCAGGTTCAGTTTCTGGGGTAATTATACCACTTGGAATAAATGTACTTGTATAACCTGAAGATTCAGGCTTGAAACTTCCTACATCAGTCTTTACTTTAAAACTACCATTTTGTGAATTGAAAAATCCATGAGAAACTGATTTCGATGGAGCTCTATTACCTTTAATCGAAGGATCAGATTTAACAATTGGAACAGAAAATGTTGAAGATGTTGGTGATACAGGTGGTAATTCGATTGTTGTTTTACCTTTTTTCAGACTTCTTTTTGAACTTAAACATTTCTTGTCATCTTCTTTCCCTTGTTTTTTACAATTATCAATAATTAACTTTCTAAGTTCCGATACCAAATCATGTCTGAAAACTCTGATTAAACCAGATTCATCAGTGGTTACAATTATATAACCAGAAATACCACTTTCAATTTCTTCATCAGTTGGAATTCGAACTTTATTAAAATCATCAAGATCTGAAAGTTTCCTTCCGGCTTTAATCATTGCAAATAATGGGTCTTCAGAAAGATCTAATAATTTCTTTGTGATATTTGGGGCAAATATTGCTGCATTAACAGGGGAATGATGTGCATGGAATGATGTATAACTACTGTTTTCATTAGAAATAAAATCAAGACCATCTCCTTTGAGTAATTGATCTACATTTAACTTCTTAAAGAGTTTACTGTTATGAATAAAATCATAATACTTTTTGTGTTTATGCTGTAAATCATTTATGTGATTTCTTGAATCGCTAAATACGTCCTTTATGGCAAGCTTGAGCTTATTATTAATGATTGAATTGTTATTTTCCCATACATAACACCAGTGATCTTCTGATCCTGATAATACATATTTCCCATCATCTGATACTGATGCTTCAATTGAACTAGTATTTGTTGTACCTCTAAATCTTGTTATAAGTTTACTTCTTCTTGATTTGATTAATCTAATCTTTGAATCATTCGTTGTAATCATAAATGAATACGTATCTATTAATGTGGTTTCATCATCATCTATATAATCATTGCTTGGTAATGCTTTAATACCTGTGATTTTATTACCTGCTTTATTACCTATTGACAGTAAAGATCTGGATTTGATGTCTACTTTCTTTTGTACATGTAAACCTTTTGTTTCAAGTAATACAATTGTCCCATTAAATCCTCCAAATAAACAATAAATCCCATCAGGTGTAAAACATGATGCAGTAATTAACATTTCATCACCTAAATTTCTTCCATAAGCAACAGATCTTTCAAGAATTGACCATAATCTTGCATAATTATCAAGTGATCCACTTAAAAAAAATCTATCATCATTTGGATGAAATTTAACAGTTGTTACGAAATCTTCATGTTGAAAAGATGCTAAAAAATCAGGTCTATCCACATGCCATAACTTTACTGTTTTATCCATACTACCTGATATAAGAAAATTGTTCTTACTCCAATCTAATGCAAGTACACTTGATTTATGACCTTTAAAAATACGAACAGGTTTTTGATGAAATACTGGTGCATAATCATAAACCACCTCCAGGTGTTTCGATTTCTTCTTTTTCTTCTGATGTTCTTCTGAATAATTATTATATTCCATTCTACCCAATGGTGACAGAATTACCTTATAAACTTTAATAATTGAATCTCTACCTGCAACTGCTAAAAATCTCCCATCTCTACTGAACTGCATCGTGAATAATTCCCTTGAAATTGGAGCTTTTGTATTTCCAGATTTCAGTTTAACCAGACTTAGATCTTCTTTTTCTGGTGTACTTTGACCTGATTCTTCATCTCCATCATCACTATCATAATTTAATTCTTGTGCTAAAAAAATCTTTTTTAAAACCAGAGGACTACCTTTATTTCTTCTAGTTGCTTTTATATACTTTGGATTCTTTAAGGCATCTTGATCAAACCCATGAACTGTATTAGTCTTACCTAATAATTGGTCCAATTGTTCATTCAATGATGAAGGATTGGTGTCTGATTGAAGTGTATCAGAAAACGTTAAGGATGTAATCTTTTGCATATTCGAATAAATAGAAGAAGTTTCAGAATCATCATTTTCATTAAATGTTTCATCTGAATTATAGCCACTATCATCACCATCATCAATAATTGATCTATCAAAACTCTTCAAGTGACGATTGTTTGGACGGTCTTTGATTGTGCTTTTCCTACTAGAATTATTCGACTTGGTTCTATCACTTGATCTAGTACTTGATGATAATGTTCTTTTTGGTTCGGGTACGGAAGTATTCTTATTACCCGAATCATCATCATTTTTCTTCCTTTTGATTAATTTAGAAAAAAGGTTTTTCTTGTTACCACTGGAAGTTGATGAAGGACTTTCATGAACAAATTGTGGGTGATAATCACCAATTGGTGTTTTTGGTTCACTTGAAATTGACATATTTGGGGTAACTTTAAGTTAAACTTTTGAGTACTTGTAGTTTAAGGATTTGGGTCCACGGAAATTTTTTTAGTAACTTATTCTTATTCTAACTCTATATATTAAATATCTATATCCCCCTGTATTCCTGAGTACTGTATAACCCTATATCCTTCAAACCCTTTCACTAAAATCAGCTGCGAAATTCAGATGAGTGACAAACGGTACGAGCTTGCCGTAACTCGCGAAGGGGAACTTTTAAGACAGGTACAAACCTTGTAAATACACGCAGATTTTATCTACACACAATAAGACCTTGATATATTCATTATCTAATTATCTATTCACTCCTTACTATAATACTCTCTCTCTATTGCTTCTTTCTCTTGGACCATTCAAGATGTAAAATTAATGAATGGTAACCCTTACCATCCAATGCATCTAAAGCTTTTTGAGCTAAATCTTCAGTTGCAAATGAAACATATGCAAAACCTCTTGATTCACCTGTATCTCTATTTCTAACAACTGAAACTCTTTCTAATGGTCCGAAATTAGCTAATAATTCATTTCTTAACATACCTTCATCAATAATTTGATTTAATTGTGAAATTCTTAATGTTGTAGAATCATCTCTTGCTTCTCTTGTTGGTAAGTTACCATCAGCATCTTTTCTTAAATGTCTTGGAACAAATTTAGCTGGTGCAGAAGGATCAGCACTAGTAGCTGTTGTAGCTTCTGGGTTTGCAGCTTGAGATCCATCTCCTCCCAATGTACCTTTAAATGGACATTTAGATGTGAAATGATCTCCTCCACAAAGTCTACATCTAATTCTTTGATTAGAAACAACTTGTGCTGATTGTTGAGCTTTTTCTTCTTCTTCTTGTTTTTCGATTTCTTTCCATTGTGTACCTAATTTTAATTCAACTATTTCACCTAATTGGGTGGTTCTGGTATCTGGTCCTGGTGGTGTTGATTTTTCTTTACCATATTTTTGCCATGTTCTACGTTGTGCAACTAATGGATGTACTTTCTCTTGAACCTTTATTTCTTTAATTTTTTGTGTTACTTTGACTTTTTGACCTTTTTGATTTAATCTGTAGGTAACAACTGTTTTGGTACCATCTGGGTTGGTGGTAATTTCAGCTGCTGGTGCATCATCTTCAGCATCTGCCCATGATTTTATTACTTGTGCAGACATGATTTCGTTGAAAATTTTTGTATGCGCGATGATGAAGAGGGCCTGGGAGAAAGAGTAGCCAGAGAAATGGGCCTGGAAAGAAAACTATAGGGTATCAGGAAGAATATTCTAGTTTTGTCTTTTTGTGATATTGTAGCTTTTTGTTGCTCGATGTCTTCTTTGCCATGTTTTGTCTATTTGTCTATTTCTATCTACTCTATACGCTTTTTAATGCACTCTGCAAACTCATGTCTCCTGTACACTTGTTCATGTTCACCCCATGGCTCTAAAATAAGCTCATACTTAATATTCTGTTTCTCCAAGTATTCACCTGCAATCTTTGATTGTTTAGGTGATAATAACTCATCCTCAGTAGAATGAATAATAAAAATAGAAGTATTTGATGTGATTAATTTTGATGGACTAGAAAATCGTTCACTACTTGTTTGGAAAGCATGTTTAAAATGTTCATCAGAATCGAATGCACTACTAATAAAAGATCTATATGGATCACCATACTCCTCTACTAATTTTTCACAATCTAAAATCCCATCTACGAGAAAAATTGACAGGAGTTCAACCCCAGAAAGGGTCTTCTTATAATGATCTAAAACTTTGTTGTCAATTTTTGCATCTGTGAACTCTTGACCGACTTGAATTATCTCGTCAAAGTTCAATGCTTGTAAACATAAAGCAGCACCAACTGAGTGTCCAATTAAAGCCTTGAGCTTGAACCCATTCTCTACCAAGTAACAAAGTGCTGACATAACATCTACAAGATGAAAAGGATGTCTGAAAGCAGGTGCCTTTTGCAATTCTTCTTCGGTATTAACTTTTGGTGATAATCTATAGTTAATAGACACAATATTAACGTCTACATCATCTATATACTTTGCAAAGGATTCGAAATCATCGTATGTATTGGTTGGATCTCTCCATCCTCCACCATGTAAACAAACAATGGTATCACTCCCGGTACCCTTTTTAAACACTTTTATCTTCTGCAATGGATGATCTCCATAACTCAATAAACTCATTGTTGAAAATTTGATTTTCGTGAAACTCACGATAATTAGGCTGCGAAAAATAGATAAGAGAACAGATTTGAACACTAATTAATGAACCAGTTTTTTTCCTTTCTGCATTTTCTTTTTAAAAGAATAAGTCTTGTAGAAATTATTCATACAATGTGGAAGAGAATAAAATAGACACCTACACTTAATCGAAGAAACTTAGATATTTTTAGATACTTAAAGATACTTACAATTAATAATACAGGAAAATGAAAAGAAACTTTTGTCCCACTACAATTTTTGACCCACTACTTCAACCGGGTAATCCTCTACGATTCAATTTATATTCTCATTCAAAACACGACTCGGTTGATTATTTGCAACCCACTTCATTTATACTAAAATATATAATAAATCAATTGTTTAATTGATTTAATAACGAGTTGGAGATCTTTCACGGTTAGAAGTGTAATCACCACCATCACCTCTTGAATCTCTATCATATCCACCTCTGAAATCATCTCTGAAACCACCTCTACCACCTCTGAAACCACCTCTGAAGTCACCTCTGAAACCACCTCTACCACCTCTGAAGTCACCTCTTCCACCTCTGAAACCACCTCTACCACCTCTGAAACCACCTCTGAAGTCACCTCTACCTCTGAAGCCACCTCTAAAGTCACCTCTTCCACCTCTGAAACCACCTCTACCACCTCTTCTTGGTGGTGGAACAAATGGTGAAGTATCTTCTTCAGCATTGACAGCTGTTCCTTGGAATTCAGCTCCATTTAATAATGGAATGGCATTATCTAATTCGTCTCTTGAACCAAATTCTAAAGCTCCGATAATTTCACCACTTTCATAATCTCTGAAAACTTTAGCAAAAGTTGGAGTAGTTGAGGTAGTATCTCTAACGAAATCTTTAAAGTCTTGCCATGCAGTTCCATCAGGTAAGTTGGTAACTTTAACTCTGAATTTACCTCTGGTATCTTCTTTTCTTTCTTTAGCTCTTTCAACACTTAAAGTTTCACCTCTGAAGTCAGAATTGTTAAGTTCTTCAACAGCTTTGTTAGCACCTTCTTCATCTTCGAAACTAATGAAAGCGTATCCTCTCATGATTTGAACTTCAATAACTGGAGCAACAGTTTGGAAATAATCTTGAATTTCTTCACTACTAGCTAAAATTTGTTAGTACATCTCATCGCATCTTATGAAACTCATTTTACATACCTTCATAACTGATTGGTCTAACGAAACATTTGTATTCCTTAGCGATTGGTTGTTCAGCAGCATCAACAGCTGGGGCTGAATCATTGACTTCTTGGTCTAAAATTGGTTGGTCTTCAATATGTTCGTCTGACATTGTATATATTATAAGGAAAATTTTCAATTAGGTCTGCGAGATAATTATGCGAGTGTGGGGGCGTGTGTCCACCAAGACACCACAAGGGTAAATCAGGAGTAAGATAACTTGAAATTGGGTTACTTTGATGTTCAAATATTGATTGAGTGGACAGATCAAAGGGTATTGAATGAATATGATATGTTTTTGGTAAGAATGTCCGGAAGACTGTTTACTCGTAAATCATGCTTTTCCTTATAAAGTACCAGATAGAACACTTGACGAGTTATTGATAGAACAGGGGTATTGTTCAAGCCTCAAAGAACCAAAAACTTAAAAGCAGATTAAATTCATCCGGTTTGGAAAGCTGAATTTAGTTTCCAGTTGCTTTATAACTGATTCTTGAATAAGTTCCTTACATAGCCAGTCGTGCAAAACATCAATTTATATAATTTGGTTTTAATCTAGACTCTAAGCCCAGAATAAAAACGAAAGGAAATCTGATCTTTTCTAGGATGCCATTTAATGACAGAGAGCCAGTACCGAGTGGATTGGAGCTAAATTAAGAAAGATAAGAAGAAAATAGCTCACAATTTCACCCAATTAAAGAAACGATCAAATATGGACAAAAACTCCTTCAATCTGCATGAAACGTTACAGTGACAAAGAATATCCTGACCAGAAGCCATGTAGTATAAAACGAGGGCTATATCACTGTTCCAACAGATTTTAAAAGAATTTTTTAAAAATAATTTTTCGGTGAAAAATAAGGGCAAAATTTCACAGTCAGCGAAGACTCCGTGGCCAAGCTGGCTAAGGCGTGAGACTGTTAATCTCAAGATCGTGAGTTCGATCCTCACCGGGGTCGCTTATTTTTTTTGTCGTATCAGATCCTGTTTCCAGAACTGGAATATCGTTTTATTACACCGATTTGAAAATGTGACAATAAGAGCAATGCATGTTTGCGTTATTGAATGCGCTTTAGTATTATCAAGAAATTTGTACGTTTAAATCATTAAATTTTTATTAACAGCTACGAAATTAGTCTATAAATTATTTGTTCGTGTCATTAACGATGAGAAGGTTTGGGTGATTTGATCTGGGCATAGCCAAGAGTTTGAAACTATCCAAGAGTTTGCAAATGTCTTGCTAGTCTGGACCTTGCTGACCTGGGTCTAGTGAAAACGTGGAAGGGGCGATAGGGCCAATTAGGATATGTGAATGACGTGATTTGGTCAGCAAGGTACAAAGACATCACCACAAAAAAATGTCATTCACTTTATTGTATCAGTTTAGTATTGACATTTCTACCAAGGGTCTAGAACCCGTTTTCGCAGTCAAGGGACCATCCGGGTTTACTCGGTGATGCCTTGGAAACATGGGCACATATTGAGTGAGTCATAAACATGTGTCTACCCCTTATAATGTACCTCTATAGTAAATACCTCTTTAGCAGATACCTCTATAATATAACACAGCAAGAATTCTGAGGTTTCTCAGTATTCAATAAACTAGCTCTTGTTGCATTTTCAAAGATATCATCAACACCTTCACCTGTTAATGCCGAACTTTCTAAATAATTCTTTGCATCTATTTCATCAGCTACAAGTTGACCTTGTGGTTTTTGTACATATTTCTTACTCGTTTCACTTAATCTTAAATCTTTCTTTAAACCAACTAAAATTACTGGTACATTTGGACAATAAGATCTAATCTCTCTAATCCATTTAGTTCTTGCACTTTCTAAAGAATCAGGTTCATCAATAGCAAATCCAATGAGGATTACATGACTATTGGAATAACTTAATGGTCGAAGCCTTTCGTATTCTTCTTGACCTGCAGTATCCCATAAAGCTAATTGAACTGGTTTACCATCAATTCTACAATCTGTGACATAATTTTCAAATACTGTTGGATGATATTCGGTTGGGAATTCCCCTAAAGTAAATACATACAATAGGGACGTTTTACCACATGCTCCATCACCAACTATAACAAGTTTTCTTTTAAGTCCACTGGACATTGATGATGAGTGAAAGGAATTATAATTATTTTTTTCTCGGGGCTTATCTCAAAGATCTATTTTTGGAAATAGATGAATTTTTTTATTGTTTGAAAAAAAAAAAGATATCTAAGGAAACCTGGGATGTATTTAAAAGATTTGAGGTTTTTATAAGGTTTAAAGTTTAGTATTTTGTTATTCGAGTCTAGGTGATTTACAGATCATCGTGCGAAGATGTGACATCATGCATGAAATTTGAAGCTAAAGAGATGAGATCAACGGCATAGCCATGATAGAGGGACGAACTAATGGATATGTATAAAGATTGGATATGTATTTCTATATAACGGATGTGTACCCAGTACCATACTCATATCTCATCTACCTGCTTAAGCTCACATCAGGCGACTCCTCCTTACTATCTTACACTCTTCTACCACACTCCTTTTACACTCCTCTTCCACACTCCTCTTCCCTCTCTTGCACACTCCTCTTCCCTCTCTCCCAAACTCCCTTTAATTCCAAAGATTCCTGGTGTTACCAAAGCTATTAGTAGGTGCACCTAATGATATTATAGGTTGTTGCAAATTCAAATCTCCTTGTAAATCAGACATTAATCCTTGTCCTTGACCTTGGACTGGTATTTGTCCCTGACTTTGAACTGGTATTTGTCCCTGACTTTGGACTTGAACCTGTCCCTGGCCTTGAACTTGTGGTTCGTCTTGACCCATTCCAAACAGCCCTACAGGTTGTACCTCTGGTGTACCTTCAATCAATTTGATATAACTTACAGTACCATAATCATCATAAACCAACTCAAATTTATAATTTGAAAGAATATTAGAATTAGAAACAGCACCTAAAAATTGATTAAAATTAAATTGAACTTGTGGTGATATATTTTGAGCAGTTTGGAAAAGTATATATGCTTTAGCCATACCAAATTCTAATTGATTTTGATTTGATAAGATTTTGAATGCTTGATAGGCTATTGAATGTATAGAAGATTTATCATTAAGAAGGTTTTGTCCAACTGAAGGAACTGAAGAAATTTGAATATTACTTTTACTTGTACTATTAGTATTCCAAATAGAATTTTGATTAGAATTCCAGATAGAATTATTACGAGTAGTTGGGGTATTGTTATTCCAGACATTAAATCCACCTAAACTACCTAATCCATTGGAGATATTAGGACTTGAATTTAATCCAGCACCATTTAATCCAGGACTTCCTCCTAATCCACTACCTAATCCACTTAAACCATTTGACATATTTGGTCCTAATCCTGGTGGTGGTCCATTGGTTTGACTGGTATTCAAACCAGCACCAGATGGTGTTGGAGTAAAAGAATCAGAAAATGGATCATTAAATGATCCAATATTTGAACCAAGATTATTAAATGGCATAAATCCCTGAGAAACAGAATTCTGTATTGGACTCATATCTGTTTTCCAACTATCAAGTTTTGGTGTACTTGATTTTGATTTGATATTATACAATTCTTGTAAAAGAGGATTATTTGCAATTGCTTGATTTTCATCTTCAAGTGGTGAAGAATTTTGAAGTAAAGATGGCAGAACATTTGATCCTTGTCTTGAAGGAGTCTTTTGTTCAAGTTCTTCTTGCTTTTTAAGATCTTCTTGTTTCTTAAGTTCTTCCTGTCTTTTTTCTTCAGCCTTCTTCTCTTCTCTCTTCTTTTGTCTTGCTTCTTTTTCTTTTTGTTTTCTTGATTTTTCTTCTTTCTTTTCTTTCTCTCGTTGTTCTTTCAATTCTTTTTGTTTTCTTACCTTCTCTTCCTGTGCAAGTCTATCCTTTTCTTCTTTTGCCTTTCTTTCCTTTTCTTCTTTGGCTTTTCTTTCTTCTTCTTGTTTCAATTTTCTTTCTCGTTCTTCTTGAGCTATTCTTTGTTTTTCCTTTTCTTCTTCTTCTTTAAGTTTTTGTAATTCAATTTTCTTTTGTTGTTCTTCTATTCTTTTCCTCTTTTCTTCATCTTTCTTTCTTTGGAATTCTTCTTTTCTTCTTCTTTGATCCAATTTAAGTTGTTCTTCTTTACGTTTACGTTCCTCTTCTTTTGCTTTAAGTTCTTCTTCTTTACGTTTACGTTCTTCTTCTTTAGCTTGTTGTTGTAATTTCTTCTTCTCTTTAGCCTTTTCCTTTTGCTTGATCTTCTTTAATTCCTTCTCTTTCTTTGCATTCTCTTCTGCTTCTAATTCTTCAATTAATTTTTGTGCTCTATCTTGAGATAATTTTTCTTTATAAGCACTTCTTAATCTTTGACGTATAACTCTCATAACTTGTAATAAAAATATATGACGTAGTTCAGTTGTCTTTTCTTCTTCAGTTGCTTCAGAATCAGAATCATAGAGTTCATGTTCATCATCATCATCATCATCTTCTTGTTCTTCATCATCGTATTCCTCATCATCATCATCATCTTCTTCTTCTTCATCATATTCTTCTTCATCATCTTCATCACCTTCTTCATAATCCTCCTCCTCATCTTCTTCTTCATCACTTCTCTCTTCTTCGATATCAACATTATCATCAATATTATCACCAGGTTCAATATTCTTTAAAGATCTTTTTGTAAATTCACTTGCATCTTTTCTCATTTGATTCAAAAACAATTCTTTTGTTAACAGTTTACTTTCAAAAATGTTTTCTCTTGAATTTCTTGAATTTGATAATTGTTCCATCATTTCAATAAATCCTTGACCTTCATTTTGAAATATATCATCAGTTAAATTAAGTAGACTTTTAGTAAAAGCAGATTTATCCTTTGATTCATTCTCTTCTTGATCATATAAATCAAGGGAATCATCAAATTGTTCTGCTAATTTATAATATTGCCATAATTGTTCAGCATTTTTTGGATCATTACGAATAAATTCTCTAATTAGTTCTAATTCACTTAATGCAAGTTTTTTCTTTTCTTCACTAAAATCTTTAGATCCTTTCATTTCAAATAATTCTGACATATTTTTTAGAAGTTGACCAAATTGATTTACTTGATTTTTGGATTCTTGATGTATTATAGATTTTTCTGGTAATGTACCAGTTTTAAATAATTCCATAGGTAAATCTGTCATTAAATCAATTTGTGGTAAATTTTCAATAAATTTATGGATTTCTTCATAATGTTGATCAAATAATTTTTCTAATTCAATTATAACTAATTCCATTTTTCTACCACAATTACTACAATTACAATTTTGGGTTGAAAAGGAATGATCTTTATCTTTTGATGAATGATTTAATTTTGGTGATACTCTTAATAATGATGTTATTTCTTCTTTTGAAAAACTTGATAATGCTGATTTCTTTTCAGAATTTAAAGATTGCCAAAAGTTCCTTAGATCAGTTCTTTCATTCGGGCTTGTATCTCGAAACCAAACATCTGAGATTGGATTACCTATTTGAACATTGCCTGTCCTAGAAGGTTTTACAACTGGTTCAGGATCTAGACTTTCTACTACAACACTTCCATCAGGTCCTTGTTTAATAACTCTTGATGTTGGATAATCTTCATTTGGATCATTTATAGTGGCATTACTAAGTGACGTATCATTTGATTTCTTCTTTTTCTTTCTATTCTTCTTCTTCTTATTGGTACTTTGTTTTAAAGGATTAGAATCTATTTGTGTTGGATTCCCTTTATCATCGTATTCAAATTGGATATTTGATCCATTCTTATAATTTGACGTATCGCCCATGATATTATGACAACTTAACTATAGTACTTTGATATACTTTTGGTTGATATCAAAAACTTGGTTGTGAAGATGTGGTACTATGTGGTAGATACTTGTTATAACCTTAGTGCCTCAAAACTAGTGCGGTGAAAATTTTCTACCTCGGCGCGCACCAAGACTAGAGGGAGGTGGGAGAAGGAGGAGATAGGAAAGGGTGGGATCGATCTGATACTTAGAGAAGTAAGTTAGAGTGGATTGGATTGATAGAGAACTTCAGGCTAGAACAATCCCTATAGATAGGTCTCTGTAAGTGTGTCAAATTATTCTTGTACGATAACACTTTACACTTTACTATCAAATAAACTTTTACACGAATGGTGGTGTCTCACTTTAAAGGTTTACATACTCTCATCATTTCCCTCTCATCACTCTCCCATTGTCCCTACTTCTCTCTAACCCCCTTCCCCATATTTCCTATCTTCGTGTCTCACCTCCCTCACCCTCGCTCCACCAGTCAATTTTCTCCAGATCTCCAGTTTCAGATTTTTCATCATGTCAACTAAGTACACAGAAACTGCTAGAAAAATCTTATGTATCGGTAGAAATTATGCTGCCCATATCAAAGAACTTAATAACGTCAAACCTCAACAACCATTCTTCTTTCTTAAACCATCTTCAAGTATTTTAAAACCAAATGAAGGTCCTTTATTAATTCCAAAAGGTACAATTCCTCATTATGAAGTTGAATTAGCTTTTACTTTAAATAAAGATCTTAAGAATCTTTCACCAGATTTTAGTCCAAAAGAAGCCTTGGATGCAATTGAAGGATATGCTCTTACCGTTGATATGACTGCAAGAAACGTTCAAGATGAAGCTAAAAAGAAAGGTTTACCTTGGAGTATTGGTAAAGGATTTGATACATTTTTACCAGTTTCAAATTTTATCCCAAAGGAAAAAATCCCAGATCCATACAATGTCACTTTAACTTTATCAATTAATGGAGAGACAAAACAAAATGATAAGACTGATTTAATGATTTTCCCAATCCATAAAATTTTATCACATATGTCATGTATTATGACGTTACAAAAAGGTGATTTGATTTTAACTGGTACACCAAAAGGGGTTGGTCCAGTTAAACCAGGTGATGTATTAAAGGCAAGTTTAAGCTATGGAGATGAAGTGTTAGAGACTATTGAAGTTAATGCTGAAGAGAAACCAGGTCCTTATGAATATAAAGAAATATAGACAATATACATCGTATTATTAGACCTGGGGATCGTAACCATTTATTACTCTATTTACATCTACCCTATGCAAACAATTCATCTTGTGGTGGCAGATATTGTCTTAATACAATATTGGCCTCACTCATTACCTTATGAGCACCACTATCCATATAATAAGATTTTGCATAAACTACTTCAGTAATACCACTTTGAACTATTTTAATAGAACATGTAAGACATGGACATGTATTACAATATAAAACACTACCTTCACCGTTCCCTGTAATTCTATCACGACCACTCTCTAACAAGGCATTCTCTTCTGCGTGTAAGCATAAACATGTTGCTAAACTTGATCCTCCTCCTTGTCCATTATTACATCTTTCACAACCTCCTTCATTACAATTCTTTAAATGTCTTGGGGTACCATTATAACCTGTGGCTATGACTCGATTTCCTCTGACAATTACTGCCCCGACTCTACGTTTCATACAATTACTTCTAAGTGCTGCAAGATCTGCTAACCTCATAAAGTACGCGTCCCATGTTGGTCGAAGTCTTGATGTATCTAATAAGTTTAGTTCAGATAATTTGATAAACAAGTTTCTAACGGATGATGAAGTGTTGATGATCTTGATTTTGGCTTGGTTGGTGATTTCAATTAATGAATTGGTATATGCTTTATCATCTTTTTTCACAAACTCTTCAAGATTCATATCACCATATTTGACTTGATATCTTTCGAAACGTAATGAAACTGGTGCATCCACCGAGATATGAAGGAAGAATGGTCTAATCAGTAAATTATGAAGTGTTTCCAAGTCATCAAGACCATTCAAAACATAATGTTGTTGCCAATTAGATGTAACAAAACGATCAAGCTCATCACCATTTTTGAACGAGAGGGTTTCAGACTCTTCAACTTTCTCCGAGGTCTTTTCCTCTTTATTAATCTTGATAACCTTGAATCCTTGAAACGTCAAGTATTTGGTAATCTCCGTCTTACCACTACATGGTGGACCTGATATTCCTATTAACATTACCAAGACTAAGGAAGGTGCGAATTGCAATTGCGATAATCACTCCAGTCCCTTAATCTTTTTACTTATGAGGAGTGTATTATTTTGTTTACTATTATTTTGTGTCAATGGGTTGGCAGAAATCATCCGTCAACCTGGATACTGTGCTATGTATGGAAACTGTGGTAAAAAATCCTTTTTCGGTGCTGAATTACCATGTCCTTCAAATTCAAAAGCTATTGAGCCTGATACTGAATCCAAGCAATTATTATCTGATATATGTGGACCTGAATTCAATTCCGAAGCCGTGTGTTGTTCCAAAGATCAAATCTTGAGTTTGCAGGCGAACTTAAAGAAAGTAGATCCATTGATTAGTTCATGCCCTGCTTGTAGAAAGAATTTCTATAATTTCTTTTGTGAATTTACTTGTTCTTCAAATCAACTGATGTTTGTGGATATTACAAAGACGTCAATTGCAATGGATACAAAGAAAGAAATCGTAAGTGAACTATCTCAATATATAGAACCAAAAACTGGGGAAGAATTCTTTGATTCTTGTAAGAATTTGAAATTCTCTGCAACAAATGGATATGCAATGGATTTAATCGGAGGTGGTGCTAAAAACTATAAGCAATTCTTAAAGTTCTTGGGTGATGAAAAACCACTCTTAGGAGGTTCACCATTTCAAATGAACTTTAAATATGGTACTGATGAAGGTCTTGAGTTAAGACATTCAGATATGAAATCTTGTGATGATCCGGTTTATAAATGTGCTTGTTCTGATTGTACACTTTCATGTCCAACCTTACCAAAATTCTCTGGTCTTGATAATAAATGTATGGTTGGAGGGTTACCTTGTTTTACATTTGCAGTGATTATTTGTCTAATTGTATTCATTTTAACCTTAGGTGCTTTCCATATTTATATAGCCAAGTCAAAGAATTCTCATCAAGGGTTTATTAGAGAAAATACTAATCAATTTCTTGTATTTGTACAACAAAAAAAATCGACTGATTATATCAAAAGGGTTAATGATAATTTAATTTCTAGTATAGAAGATTTCTTCGAGCGTTTAGGAATGTTTCTGGCTCTGAAACCAGGGTTCACTATAATTTGCAGTATTTCAATTATCTTTCTCTTATCTCTTGGAATGATTCGATTAGAATTTGAAACTAATCCTGTTAATCTTTGGGTTAGTCCTAATGAACAACATCTTAAAAACTATCAAGATTTCGAAGCTACTTTTGGTGAATGGTATAGAGTCGAACAAATCATAGTTAGTAAGAAAGATAAAAGTTCAATTCTTGATTGGAAAACCATTCAATGGTGGTTTGAAAATGAATTATCATTACAAGAATTTGAAGAAGAGAACGATAAATTGTCACTTGATGAATTTTGTTTTAAACCATTAGGAGAAACTTGTTTAATAGAATCTTTTACTCAATATTATGGTGGTATTATTGATTATTTAGATGAAAAAAATTGGGAAAAATCTTTATTAGAATGTACTGAATCTCCTGTTAATTGTTTACCAACTTTCCAACAACCATTAAAGAAAAATATTTTATTTAGTGAAGATGATGTGTTAGGCTCAAAAGCTTTTGTGGTCACTTTACTTTTGAATAAGAACTCAAAAGACTTGGAGTACACTAAAAGAGTTGAAAGATATGAAACTCATTTAAAGAATTGGTTATTAGATTTAAGTCACCAGAATCCAAAACTCAATATTGATTTCAGTACCGAGATATCTTTAACAGAGGAATTGAACCAATCTACAAATACTGATGTGAAAATTGTTGTTATATCTTATTTGGTTATGTTCTTATATGCTTCTATATCTTTAGGTGGTAAGTTACCAACCAAATTCCAACTTAAAAGTCTCTTGTTCACAAGGTTTCAATTGGGTCTTTCAGGTATAATAATCATTTTACTCTCTGTTACATCTTCATTTGGATTCTTCTCTCTTGTTGGTATTAAATCTACTCTTATCATCGCAGAAGTCATCCCATTCCTTGTTCTTGCTATTGGAATAGATAATATCTTCTTGATGGTTCATGAACTTAAACAAGTAAGTGAAAACTCTGAATGGAAAGGTCAAGATTTAGAAACTAGAGTATCAAAAGCTCTTAAAAAAATTGGTCCTTCTTGTTTAATTAGTGCTATTTTACAAATTTCAATGTTTTTATTAGCCACAAATGTTGATATGCCAGCTGTAAAGAATTTTGCATTTTATTCAGCTGGGGCTATTTTCATTAATTTCTTCTTACAAATGACATGTTTTGTATCTTTATTAGGATTGGATCAAAGACGTTTAGAAGAAGGTAGATTAGATTGTTTACCATGGAAAACCATAAGTATTACTTTAGAGGAAGAAGAAGAAGAAAGTCATATTGATTATGATTTTAGTAAATTGATCAAAAAGTATTATGCTCCAAAGATTCTTACCAGTACTGCCAAACCTAAAATCTTAACTTTTTTCCTTATTTGGTTTGGAATCTCTTTAAGTCTTCTTCCATATATTGAACTTGGATTAGATCAAAAGATCGCATTACCAAAAGACAGTTATCTTGTTAATTATTTTGATTCTCTTGCTAATTATGTTAATGTTGGACCACCAATTTTTTTCGTTCTTAAAAACACCGATTTAACTCAAAGATCAAATCAACAAAAAGTTTGTGGGAAATTTTCTACTTGTGAAAAGTTCAGTCTCTCAAATGTACTTGAACAAGAATATAAAAGAAGTGATAAATCAACTATAGTAGACCCATTATCTAATTGGTTAGATGATTTCTTAACCTGGTTAAATCCAAATCTTGATCAATGTTGTAGATTTAAAAAGAATTCACAAGACTTTTGTTCACCAACAGCTCCGGATAGAATGTGTGAAGTATGTTATTTAAATCATGATCCAGCATATAATATTTCAATGGAAGGATTACCACAAGGAGAAGAATTTATGTATTATTTCCAAGAATGGATTGAACAACCAAGTGATCCATGTCCTTTAGGTGGTAAAGCACCTTATGGTAGTTCTATTAATTATACTGATAATTCAATTATTTCATCATATTTTAGAACCAGTCATAATCCTTTACGTACTCAAGAAGATTTTATCAATGGATTCAAAAATTCTCTTAGAGTAGTCAATGAAGTAAAAGAGTATCAAGATCTTGACATTTATGCCTTCTCTCCATTTTATATATTCTTTGTACAATACGAGACAATCATCAAATTAACATTCCAATTACTTGGTATAGCTATAGGGATTATATTATTAATTAGTCTTGTATTATTAGGATCAGTACGTAGTTCATTAATTTTAGTGGTTACAGTTATTCTGATTCTTGTTAATATTGGAGGTGTCCTATCACTTTGGAATATCTCTCTTAATGCAGTGTCTCTAGTTAATCTTATAATTTGTCTAGGACTTGCAGTAGAATTTTGTATACATATAGTTAGAGGATTTGTTAAAGCAGATGATAAAATTAATGAAGAAGATCAAACATTTCAAGATATTTACGAGAATTTTATGAATAATCAAATATTCTTAAAAGATACGAAAACTATAAAAATTTATCATTCAATTGTCAACATAGGAGGTAGTGTATTAGGTGGTATTACTCTTACAAAATTTATTGGTATAATAGTGTTAGCATTTACAAGATCGAAAATTTTTGAAATTTATTATTTCCGTATGTGGTTAAGTTTAATCTTTATTGCAGCAATTCATGCATTATGTCTTTTACCAGTACTTTTAAGTTATTTCGGTTAATGTTGTCGTAAAATTTAAATTCTTCCTATTTTGGTTATATACTCAACAGAAATAGACATTGAACCTCACACGACCCACTCGCACTTAGACGATCACTAAAACTTTGACTGGGATAAGAATTACTTTTCATATGTCTACTTATACATTTAAATGGTATGTAATTAGTATAGATTGAATAATATAGGTTATTGAGTATTTGGATACCTTTAATTGGGTTACTGGGATTAAGAGCCTGGGCGAATTCGGATCTCTTACGACTCTTTACGAAGTACGAAGGGGACCGTCATGAGATGGAGGCAATAGACCTTGAGACAGATGACATGGTGTATCAGGTCACTTCTCGAGTATCAAGTCGTTTTCCGGATATCAAGTCCCCGTGTACACCTTGATGGTTCATTCCCAACCCAATAGTCTCAGCCGTTTATTCTATTCCTTCCCCTACTAACCCCTTAGGCCAAAGGGTCCTGAAGAAGTCATTCTTACTGGTACTTTTGATAACTGGTCAAAATCTTTATACCTCGTAAAACAATCAGACGGTTCCTTCGAATTAACCGTTCCTTTACCTCCACAATCTGAAAAATTATTATACAAGTATGTCGTTGATGGTGAATGGAAAATTTCTGATTCCCAAAAAATTGATACTGATGAAACTGGTATTTCTAATAACTTTTTATCAGGTGATGACTTAACTGTTGCATCAACTTCTGCTGCAACTGCTGCTATTCCATTAGCTGGTGGTTTACCAAGTAAAACTACTTCTAATGAAGTTAAAACTACCGTCATGCCAAAGGAAGAACAAACTCAATCAACTTTAGGTGAAGCTGGAATTGTTATTCCAAAAGATGCTGAAGCTTTAAAAGCTTTTGAAGAAGTTAGAGATGTTGATCCAAAAACTTTAAATGAACCAGAATTATCTGCTGAAGAAAAAAAGAAACAAAAGAAAAAGGTTAAGAGAAAGCAATATAAAGCAAAAAAGAAAAAGAATGCTGCTGCTGGTGTAACTGCTGGTACTACTAGTGAAGGTACTCCAGAACCTGAATCAAAATCTCCAGAACCTGAAGCTGTTGCTGCAGCTAAAGAAGAAGCTGCTGGTGTTGATGTTCCAGTTTCTGTTGAAAAGGAAGTTGTTGCAACTGGAAACGATGCTGCTGAAGAAAAGGATGATAAAACTGTTACTCCTGCAATTGCTACTGCTGCTGTTATTGGTGCTGCTGGTGCTGCTGGTGTTACTGCTGCTGGTAATGATATTGCTGATACCCCAGTTAAGGAAGCTGAGGTTGAAGCTCCTGTTGAAGAACCAGTCAAGGAGGAAGTTAAAGAGGAACCAGTCGAAGCTGAGCCAGTTGTTGAAAAGCCAGTTGTCGAAGAACCAGTTGTTGCTGCTGTTGAAGAACCAGTCGCTGAACCAGTTAAAGCTACTGAAGTTGAAGAACCAGTAGCTGAACCAGTTGCTGAACCAGTTGCTGAAC
This sequence comes from Yamadazyma kanchanaburiensis, assembly GCA_030555785.1. Classification (NCBI taxonomy): domain Eukaryota; kingdom Fungi; phylum Ascomycota; class Pichiomycetes; order Serinales; family Debaryomycetaceae; genus Yamadazyma; species Yamadazyma kanchanaburiensis. Next base: position 131,147 of record JANIVJ010000008.1, on the reverse strand, counting down.
CAGTTGCTGAACCAGTTGCTGAACCAGTTGCTGTTGAAGAGCCAATTGCTTCCGAACCAATCTCCTCTGAACCAGTCGTCGAAACACCTGTTGTCTCTGAACCTGTTACTGAAGCTATTGAAACCCCTGCTTCTGAACCAGTCAAATCTACTGACGCCGTTGTTGATGCTCCTGTTGTTGAAACTCCAGTTGCCGCTGAAACATCTGAAACTGCCCCAGTTACCGATGAAGTTGATACCAAACCATACCATTCATTAGATCCAAACTCTGATAAAACCATCGAACCAATTACTGATAAAGATGAAGAAGAAATTATTATCGCTCAAGGTAAAGGTAAAGATATTGAAGCTCAAATCTTAGCACAAGAAAAAGGAGATGTAACTCTTGAAGAGATCCAACCAACTGCAAGTGAAAAGGCTAAATTAACTGAAGAAGCTAAATTATCATCAAGTCCAGAAGTTAAACCTGAACCAAAGAAAGAAGTTAAGAAAAAGACTTCAGAAACAAAAGAAGCTCCAAAGAAAAAGAAAGGATTTTTATCAAAATTGAAGAAAATTTTCAGTTAAATAAGTGAGTTTATAGGTAATTGTAACACTAATATATATTGACTAATTTACATGGGGGGTGTTGAGAGACTAGGGCTACACTTCCATTATTATGCCCTGCTCCGTTTTATGCCTATTGTCTATCTTGCTTCGAATTGAACCATGGTTCTAGTTCTAGCTTTGTAAATAACTCTATGACCACAATCTTTACATCTAATAGCATCACTCTTATTTAAAGAAAATGAAGAACCGCATTGTGCACAATAATATTTAACACCTAAAGATTTAGAAGCAACATGACCATGTGCAGCGTGTGATATAGATGCTGGAGCTTGAAATCCTTCTCTTTGTGGGCTAGACATGATGAGTAAGTAACTGAAAAATTTTTTGAGAGTGTGCGAAAAAACTATTTGCAACTAGAGAATGAATAGTATTAAGGCCCCATTAATTAAGGTGGCTAGAAGAGTACGACATATAGATAAATTGAAACCACGTCGGTTTGGTATAGTAGAACCTAATTCCAATACAGAAAAATTCATTTTAGCACATGATCTGTCAGAGAAGTATCGTCATATTAAATTAAATAAAGATTTGATCTCAAGAGCTAAACCAATTTTACAAAATGTTGAAAGAAATAAATTTAAAGAGTTTTTAATGCCTTTAGGGATGGACAATTTGAAGATGTTTAAACCTTCAGATAGACCAAGTCGATCACCATCTAAGTCCAAACCGTTAACTAATGATATTATCACGCAACAAGATTTCTTGGATAAAGAAACATCATTTAATAAAATGTTAGACATGTTAACATCAATGACTCCAGACAAGTATACTGGAGAAAGAACAGAATTCCAATCACTTGAAATCCTTAAAGAATATGAATCTCGTATATCTAAGAAATATCAAGTACCCAAATTATATTTTAAAGAGATTCCTAAAATTGACAAAGACATGCTGGAACATGAATTTGAACAATATATATACTTTCTTACTCATTCAAATATATTATATAAGAACTCTTCATCGTTGAATGGGGCGGTTAATGACATTCTACTCTATACACATAAACTAGATAATAAAGATTTTAAAGATAAGAGAAGTATAAATACATATAATAATATGATACATTGGTATGGGATTGTGAAGAAACAGAGTTTGTTTTCACGACTGATTCTTTTATCTATGCAAAAAGATGGTATAGATCCAAATATTGATACATTCAACACCCTCTTAAAGATAATTGCAATCAATAAAGGAAATACCAATCAATATGAATTAATAATAAAGTATTTAAAACTATGTAAGCATTATAATCAAACAATTGATCTCGTGACTTGGACCAGAGTTTATCAAGTGATATCAAATGTTTACCTTAAAGAAATATTTCTCAATAAAGTGTCAATGATAAATTTACCAATTACGAGAGAATTAGTGTACGAGATTCTTGATGATTATATAAAAACATGTAAACATTCTAGTCAACTCGTCAAATTCATCGAACAAGATTTACAAATACCTAATTGGAAAAATGATACAAAGATACTTAATAAGGTAAGGAAATTCAAAGTAACAATAAGTAAAACAAAAGAAGATGTAGAGAGTATAATTAAAAGTGTTGATGTTTATCCCAACAAGGCAATTCGTTTATCTAACGAAAAATTTTATCAACCGAGGAAGCAAGAAATAGCGAACGATAAAGAAAATTCGGTTAGAATATCTAAATTGGGTATATTAAAATCTGCGTCGAATAATGTAATGCATGATCAAAAATATATTCTTGAAGGAATTAGAGATAATAAGAATCTTACATATTCACAAAAGGCATTGTTAATGATAAATACCCTTAAGGGTAATGATCCAATAGAATTTAAAATCATTCTAAGATTTCTTTGTAACCTGGAAATTGATCCAAATGGTACTAGTATCTACCTTTATTACATCATTGAACAATTTAATCGAATTACTAAAACTAATAACCTAAATCAAAACCTAAAGATTCTATCCAATTACGTCAAAGGATTAGATTGTCTCATTCATAAAATTAAGTTTTATGGAATTCTGATTACAGATTTGAGTAATTGTGCATTAAGTGAAATAACCGAATTAAATGAAATTATCAAATTTAATGTCCCGAAAAAATACTTAAAGAATCAGAAAATTATGAAGATAGAGATTATAAGTAAGACTAGATTATTGCATCATAATGAAACCATAGAAAGTAGATTAATTAATAGGAATTTAATAGATTAATAAATATTCTAAAAAAAGAAATAGACGCCCAAGTTCAAGACATTGCTCCTGTATAAAGAACCCCTGAATTCCAATTATTTTTTTATCTCTATACAGTAACGGCGCCTAATTTGACTTTCGCACACATGTGTGATTATAAATTTCTTACAAATCGTACCAAAATGGGAATGAGATTGTCTATTGTTGGATAATTATGGAATTAGCAATATCAATTTTTCAATCTATTACTATCAAGACTAAAGACATTTAATTTAATTTCATCAAATTAACACCAAAAAAATGATCAATTTATCAATGTTAGTGTGGTTGTTCATTCTATTGATTCCAAATGTACAGGCATTAACTTTTGGAATGTGTTCATCTTCAAATTCAGGAGCTGATTTTAATGATAAATTAACTGATAGATGGATGTCTATTGGTTTATGTAGAACTCACTGTACTGAAGCTGATTATAACTATGCTATAGTCCAACTGACTACATGTTGGTGTTCGAATGATTTACCTTCAAGTCAATCTGATATGGAAAATTGTGATAAGGAGTGTCCTAGTTATGCCGATGAGATGTGTGCACAAAGTGGTTACTATGGATATTTGAATGTACAGGCTCCCGATAGTCTGATGAGTGTGACCCAGAGTTCTAGTAGTTCCAGTACCTCCACTTCCACTTCATCCACAACTTCCTCCACTTCTACTTCCTCCACGAGTTCTTCCTCAGATACGAGCCCTACCACAAGTTCCAGTGCTAGTAGTATAACCACTACTTCATCTTCATCTTCAGATACCTCCACTACATCCACTACTTCATCATCCTCATCTTCATCGTCTTCATCATCATCATCTTCATCATCCTCCCCAGCCTCTTCATCCCAAGCCACTTCAACCGACCACTCCTCTGATTTGAGCACTGAAAAATCATCAACTGATTCTGAATCTGAATCTGCAACCAGTCCTATCCCAACCACAATTGTATCTATCACAACCCTTCAAGGTACTCAAACCACTCTTGTGCGTACCCAATTCGTTACCCCATCCGACTCTTCAACTGATATAATTCCATCTCCAACTCTTTCTGAAGTTGAACAATCTTCAAATTCTGATGATCAAGATGATGATTCATTTTTTGATTCAAAGGGCAAAGTTGCTGGTACTTTCACTGCTGTTGGTATTGTAGTTCTTGGACTTGTATCCACTATTCTTTATTGTTGCTGTTGCGCTGGTGGAGGTAAACGTAGTGATGAAGAAAATGATGCATTTACAGATGAAGAAAATCAATATTCAAGTGATGAATCAATAAGTAAAACCCCAGTAATGAAATCAACTAATCAACTGTTAAGAAGAGATAATTCATCAAAATCAATTTTTTCTTTATTAGGTAAAGAAAGTGTTGGTGGATTATCAAGAAATCTTTCAAAGAAGAAATTGAATTCTCCAAAAGAACAACAAATTGAATTTAATGAAATCCAAATGTTCCCAATTACTGAATTTGAATCAAATAAACATGATTCTCGACTAGAACCATTATTCATAAATAATAATTTATCTACACAATCTCTAGGTGATGATGTAGATTATTCAAGAAAACTTAAAATAGTTAACCCAGACACTCCTTAATGACCGCATTCGTTTAGCATAAGAAATGAAATAAATAAAATATTGTATTGATCCTACTTATCTTCTATATACTCTTGTAAACCGGTACAATGTAAGTATTGTTATCTCTGGCATGTCTTCTCTGGTTAGCAAGTTGACGATGGTAGTCCTCCCACCCTAGCTATCTAGCTAACTCAATTTTAGTTTGGCCCGTATCAATGTAGCTCAGTTTCGCTTGTCTCTACCTTTAATCTCCTTCTTATTTATACTTTGGTTGCTTCTCATAAGCATTGGGCTCAGCTGGTCCACCTTCTTCATCACTCTCGTCACTACTGCTATCACTACTACTTTCACAGCTGTGATCTGGATCTGCTGGATGAAATATACAACAAATCTTAGTCTTCTTTTTATTCATATGCTCATTATCTATAGTATCATCCGTCCATCTTACATTTGGCTTTTTGGTATGTTTACGTAGATGAAGTATAGGTGTAGGGGTCTGTGGTTGTGCTTCTGTTTCAGTTTGTGTTTGGGTCTGACTTGACTGGGTATTCGATTGATCTGATGCCATAATGAATCGCAAATTGCAAAATTGCGAGGAAACTTAATGACAGAATTAGTGAGACAATTGTGTTAGAGAAATCCGTATTGAGACAATCCGAAATACCCTAGTGAGACAATTCCGTGGTATAGTAGAGGGAATAGGAAAATTTTTTGTTATCTCTGATTTATGCTTATTACGTCATAGACCTAAGACGTACTCGTAAACTTTATCATCTATCTGACCCCTGACTCTTGGTTGCTTTCCTCTGATATTCGTAAAATTCACAAATTTTGTCTGAGACCCAATTTAAGATTTAGTACGTCATTAGGAAAGAAAGCAATTCTAGCGTTTTGTGTATTCTCTATGTAAACTCTTTATTCTATCTTATTCAACAAAATTAAAACGTCTTTGAAGCTTTGTTAGTCCCATTTTTGACATGTTGGGGGTACCTTCATAACCTTTCATAACCAACCCCCATTTCTACTTTTCAAGGATTGAAAAATGATGTCATTAAATAGTATTTATGATAAAAGCATCATACTAATGGTTTCAGTAGTTTTATACTATTCGAAGTATGGTAGAATTTATGTAATGTGGGGTATAGTTCAAGAATCTTTGCAGCAATTTTCTAAAATCACAAATATTAAGTGGTTTCATAAAAAGATCTATATAAAGTTTGGTCAAGTGTTAATACCAATTTTAATGGCTTATATAACATTGAAAGGGGTATCATACGGCTGGGGAATCATTCAAAATAATGCCACCCAAATTTACGGAGTTTATCGCTGTTTATTAATTGTATTAGATATACTTATTAGATTATCTTTCAACATTGGTTTATTAATCACTCTTTGCAGCTTGACAAATAGTACATTAAGAACAATAGACATCAAATCCAACTCGTTTAACTCTAATAAGCTTACTAAGTAGCCGAATTGTTAAGACCGAATTGTTTAGACCGAATTGTTTAGGCTATTGCGGAGATAATTCCGTTTTAGTACATTCGGGCGTTAGCGCACCTGGGTCTTCGGCCCAGAAGTTTTGAAGGGTAGTAGGGGTAGTAGAATGGATTATGGTATATCCCATGATACTTGCATTATATAGTAAAGAAATAGATGAGCAATAAAGATTTACTATTCTCTTGTACTGTAATGATTAACAAAAATTTGATAAGTCAGCATTACAAATACCGGATGTTAGGTGGACGGAAAGGAAGGCTTTTATATGTTAGGTCCGTCGACCGAGCGGAGGAAATCCAAAAAGAGGAATATTTCCGAGACGGCTTGCTGCTCTCGGATAAATGAAAAAACTATAAAGTAATAAGAGTTTCTTACATAGAATTACAGATAAATATGTCAGCAGAAGAACCAAGACCTACAAATCTCGAAATAAACGATTCATCAGTGGAAGGATTTCCAGGAGTTCATGAAGATGACCATACCTCAACTACATCCTCACTCAATAATGAAGTTAAACCATTTAAACCCGATGAGGATAATAATGATACCGATAATAATTTAGCAAGATCACCATCAGTTATTGAAAGAATTCAAAGTAGACTCTCATTTTTCAATCCAAAACTTCAAACCAAAAGATTTCAATTAATCAAACAATTTGGTTTGGTTTATTTGATTATGCTTGCATTTATTTTAGCAGTATTTTCAATTTATTGGGGTTCATCATATCAAAGAAATACGAGATTACCAAATTTAAAATTTTTAGTTGTTATTGAAGATGAAGGTATTATTGGAAACACTATTCAAGACATTCTTGATACACCAACAGCCAAAGCAAGAGGTGGATGGGAAATAAAAAATGTTGAAGATTTCACGAAAGAAGCAGAAAAATTTAATAATACAGTTGAAGAAGAAATTACAAGACAAATCCATCATCAATTGTACTGGTCATCTATTTATGTTACAAAGAATGCATCAGAGAATTATAAGGATTTTGTTGAAAATTCTGATTCTACAGTTAATGTAACTAATTTAATTTATACTATTTATGAAACTGGTAGAGATTTTATCAATATGCAATCATATGTTACTCCTCAAGTTCAAGTTATTGAACAAATGTGGTTACAACAAAGTAGTGTTTTAAGTAAATTATTTAATTCATCTGAACAATTTTCACTTGAACAAGCCTCAAAATTAACTACTCCAATAAGATTTAATCATCAAGACAATAGACCATATACCAACCCAGTTTTGATTGCCCCAAGTCAAGTTGGATTAATTTATATTATTATTCTTACATTTTTCCAAGTCAATATGTTTACCCAAGTTCATCAAGAAGTTGCACAACTTGGATTGAAAAATCATCATTATCTTTTATATAGAATATTTGCTTCATATTTGTCATACTTTGTATTAAGTTTAGGATATTCACTTGTATCATTAGCATTTCAAGTTGATTTTACAGTGGCATTTGGTAAAGCAGGGTTTTTAATTTATTGGATGTTTTCATTTATTACAATGATATCAGTTGGTATTATGAATGAAGTTGCATTTATGTGTTTAATTATGATATTCCCACCAATTGCAGGATTCTGGTTATTATTTTGGGTTTTAATTAATATTTCTGCAACATTTGCACCAATTGCATTATGTCCAGAATTTTTTAGATTTACATATGCAATGCCAATTCATTGTAGTTATGAATTAACTAAGGTGATTTTATTTGATACATATAAAGGAGCAATGGGTAGAAATATTGGAATTTTATTTGCTTGGATAGTAATTGGTACTGGATTATTTTGTGTTGTATTACCAATTTTTGGTAAGACTATGAAAAATAAGGCAATTGCTGAAGCTAAAAAGAAGGCACAAGCTCAAGCACAAGCAGAAGCAGAAAAGAAGGAGAAAGTTGAAGTTTAGAGGGATATTTAATTTAATAGTGATGTAAATAGTTTATGCCATATGACAGTTGCAAAATGTAGACACTAAAAATGTAGACACTTAAAATAGACACGTGAACCTGTTTAAATGGGATGACAGGCAAATACGGGTGAAAGACCCTTTTAAAGAGGACGCAATAAATCATGTCATGAGTGACATAAAGAGATGTTACATGAGAAATGTGACATGAGAAATGTGACATGGTGGGAAGGGCTGTGGTGGGGTGGGAAGGAGTACGAGGAAACGGCTGGGTGGGATGGTGGGGCTATAACGTATGATGTATGCAGATGGTCTGAGAATGAGGTGATGACTAGAGGAGAGATGATAGAGGAAGCAGGAGAGATGATAGATAGAGGGAGGTGTGATAACAGAAGGGAGGAGTGATGATAGACAGGGGAGAGATGATAGAGGAGGGAACAGACAGAGGGTAACAGAGGTAGACTAGGGACACATTATACCCCGATGCCACAATCCATCACAATCCATCCAATCTCTGTCTCAGGTCAATTTCTTTTTGCAGATGCAATAGACTTCGGCGCGATCCTGTATATACACCCCACCAAGAAATTTGAAAATTTCTTGGTCTTCCATGATCATGATAATTTTAACGCCATAAACTATTTAAACCATCCCATACCTCAGGAGAATTCATTAGTTAAACATAGATATTCAATAGTACTCACATTTACTTTCTCCCCATATCTATCTATCTATACACCAGGTCATAAACTCATATTCATTTATCCCTGGCAACCCTCACCCTCAAGAAAAAATCCCTAAGAAATATCAAGAAAAAAATCCCAAGAAATGATTGATAATATAAATAATATCAATTTCGACATGGATGAATTATTTTCAGATCCCTTAAACATGAATTATAATTTACACCCTATTAGCTATCTTAACGCTAATAATAACAACACCAATAATGAAAACAATAATAACAATAATAACCCGTTAAATATTAACAACTTGAATATTCATAACTCATTACCTATTCCTTCAAATGATAACCAAAGTATTAACTCCAATAGTTCCTCACGTCATGATTCTATGTCATTATCAACATATGACAATTTAAGTCTTACACCACATTCATCAATTAACAATAATTCCCCAAATTCATTTTCAAGTCAATCAACATCAAATTCCCCAAATTCTTTTGGAGATTCTTCAATTATTCCTCCATCAAATAACCCAGCCAAAAGAAAGAAAACTTATAAAAAAATTAGAGATGAAGATTTAAAAGGTCCTTTTAAATGTCTTTGGAATAATTGTTCAATGATTTATGATACTCCAGAAATTTTATATGATCATTTATGTAATGAACATGTTGGTAGAAAATCTTCAAATAACTTATCACTTGTTTGTTATTGGGATAATTGTTTAACCAAGACTGTTAAAAGAGATCATATTACAAGTCATTTAAGAGTTCATGTACCTTTAAAACCTTTCCATTGTGATTTATGTCCAAAATCTTTTAAAAGACCTCAAGATTTAAAGAAACATAGTAAAATTCATTCAACTGATCATAATCAAAATAAAAAACTTAATAAACAATTAAAACAACAACAAAAACGTTCAAGTAATTTTGGTGTAATTGGTAACCTTTTATCTGAATTTAATTTTGATAAATTCAATAAAAAAGATAGTAATTATAATATGGAGATGTTTAATAAACTTAATAATATTGAAGAAGCTCATCATCAAGTTCCACAACCTCAATTACCTCAACAAAATTATATGGTACCTAACTTATATGATGCAGAGAAATTCTTTAGTAATCTTAATACGTCAATTGATTCTTATCATTATAATTTCAATTATCCACAAAATAATATTAACAACCAATCTGTTCATCCACCACATCCTCAACCACATTCTTTACCACAACCAACTGCCGGTGCTGCTCCATCTCATCCTGTTGATTCTCATTTCTATCCAAATTACCCAAGAAATCTTCAATTCAATTATCCATCTTCTGATTTTGGTGGTGTTTCAAACATTCAAAAAGCTGGAAGATCCGATGATCTTGATGATTTAACTGAACAATTTGATAATGTGAAACTTGATAAAGATGATGTTGAAAAGCATAAAAAATTGGTTGGTGGTGTTATTTCTTATTTACATGAGAAGATCTTGAGTTCTGGTAATTTATACCCAACTATTACTACTTTTTAATGATGTATATAAATGAATGATGAAATGTATTCCTATTTACTCTCTATGTACAATGCCTATACAATGTCTATACAAGGCCTCTATAATGTCTATACAACGCCTATCTTGTCGCCAAAACAACTCCACTTCCCAAAACTCTCTCTCCATCATACACAACTACATTCTGTCCTGGTGCCATGGCTCTTTGTTTCTCTTTTAATACTATCTCAACCTCGTCTCCATTAATTAACTCCTTCACATCAACTGGCGTTTGTAATGATCTATACTGTATCGTAAATTTACCTGTTAAATATGGTTCTGGATCTTGTAACCATGTAAATCTCCCTACTGTTATTTGATCTTTATATAAATCAGGATGATCTGTACCTTTTACAATCACTAGCTCATTAGTATCATACCTCTTCTCACTTATAAACCAAACTCCCTTGTATCTTGGATCTCCTTGTGGCATACTAATCTTTGATTTTTGTCCAATAGTACCATACCAAAGTCCATTATGTTGCCCCCATACTTTCCCATCTTTTGTTATAATATTACCAGGCTTTGGTTCAATATATTGATTTAAAAATGCATCAAATTTCTTCTCTTCTTGACTTACAAAACAAAGTCCCATAGAATCCGGTTTATCTTTATTAACCAAGCCTAAATCAAATGCTTTTTCCCTTACTTCAGGCTTGGTCATATGACCTATTGGAAAAAGAATTTTTGGTAATACTTTCTTATTAATTGATGATAAATAATATGATTGATCTTTCTTCATAAAAGCACCTCTTAAAAGCTCAAGTTGATTGGTTTGACTATTTTCCATAACCCTAGCATAATGTCCAGTAACCAACCAATACTTTTGATCTTGAAATTTCGAATCTAAGTGACCTATTAGATCACCAAATTTTATATATTTATTACAATCTAAATCAGGATTTGGTGTCAACCCTTGACTATAATTTTGAATCATTGGATCGAATACTTGTTGCCAATATTCTTTTTCGAAGCTGACTCTTTCACATGGGATCTTAAGTTGATTACAAACTTCTTTAACAGTTTTCCATTCTTCTTCATTACATTTTGCATCTTTAGTCCAATTTGCCATATAAATTCCTACAACGTTTGGATAGTTTTTATAGAAAGATGCTGCAACAGATGAATCAACACCAGATGACATAGCAACTACAATATTATCTGTAGTGGTAGGTTTAGGTTGTATAAATCTACTAAACCATCGTACCGATCTAATCATAGTGATGAGTTTCGCACAAATGTAATCAATGTCTTATCTGGTGTCTCTTTGATCTATTAATTTACTTAACCGCTGTAGTTTAGCCAGGATATCAAGAAAGTATTTATTCTGGGTCTGTGTTTGTTCCACATACTTTTCGAAAAGAATTAAACTCTTTATTTGTGCCTTCATAAACCTCTCTGTTAATCTTATAATTTTTGATTGTTCATTTAGGAATTGGCTAAGATCCACAGGACGAACTGAAACCTTTGATATATTGATAGTATTCAATTGGATCAAGTTCTGAACTACTTGATGATACTTTTGATAATTCTGTAGAAGTAAATCAATATTAAACTGTCTCTCAGTAGATGTTGGATTGAACTGTTTTGTAAGATCATAAAGGTAATCAAATTCAGGAAACTCACTCACCACTTCTTTGAGCCTCCTATACAATGCTCCAATACTCTCTACAACCTCATCATTGTCTATAAACCTCTCTAGTCTATCAAGTCTTTGATCTAACATCCGCGATAATTAATGCGTTTATTAATGCTATGCTATACTATGACTATATGCTTTTATTCTTCTTCACTTACACTAAGATCCATATCTTCTTGATTCTCTCCCACAAATTGTCTTAAACTCATGGGCTTCTTTCCAGCCCTAGGTCTTATGGTATTTGTTGGTTTAGGAATAGAAGTATCGATTATATTAATTGATCCTGTAAACCCTCTATCATCATCACTATCACTTTCACTATCTTCTAAAAGTTCTTCAAGTTGATCTTCGAGGTCTTTGAAATCATCTTCTTCTTTAGGTGGTTTTTTGGTGGGTTTTTTACCTGCACTAGTTCTATGAGAAGGTGTACTTTTAGATGCAGTTCTGGGGGTAACTGTACTTGCTTTTTTACCTGAAACCCGACCACGAGCTGGGGTGGATTTTGATGCAGTTTTTGGTACTGGTGTAGGTGCCGGGGCTGGCGCCGGGGCTGGAGTGGGGACTTGTGTGGGCTTTTGTGTTTTTGGTGGTGCTGACTTTGAAGGTCTTGGTACGGGTGCAGTTCTTAGGGCCTTAGATGGAATAGGCTTCTTCGCCACTGGAGGAGCAGATTTAGGTGTGGAAACTGGGGTTTGTTCTGTTTGTGGCTTTTGTTCTGTATGTGGCCTTTCTGTTTTTGGCCTTTGTTCTTTATCTGTGCCTTTTTCTTCCGGTTTCCCCTTCGAATCATTTTTGTCTCCCCCTATTATATCATCCAAATCAACCCCCTTATCAAACTCCATAGAAAACCCTAGATCCTCGAAATCACTCTCACTTATTATATTCTTTGACTCCATTTCATTATTCCATTTACGTATTAAATTCCCCCATTTAATATTATTTCTACTCTTATTAACTCTAACAGTTCTATTAAGCTTCCCCAATTTGGCAACCCCATCCTCTATAACCAAATAATAGTTTGCCATTACAGGATTTTTCACATTATGTTTTTGTTCAGATCCTTCAAAAATTAATTGTTCATTGCTATTAGTTCTAGCATCTAATATAATATTTTTCAGATCATCATAAAGTTTCATTGGTTTTTCTTGATCCATTGTTGTTGGTACTACACCATATCTCATTCCGAATGCATTACCTCCACCCCCTAGAACTCCTAAATCTATATCATATTCTCCATCAGGTAATGACATTTAGGTTTACTCAAATTATTTTACTCGAATTTTGATTTAACCTATTTGGGATTTTGAGTCGCACAGTATTGGTGTGTGTATAACTATAACTATAAACATGTCAGAAGATGTTACTTTATTACACCCAAAAGTATTATTACTTTCGGCTGGTATAACAACGTCTGTTATATTTGGTTTCAAATTTTACAAGAGATACTTAAAAAGGATCAGAAATTATTTGGATCTAACTCCTGATATACTTGATAATAATAGACCTTTATATGGTAGAGTAACAAGAGTTGGTGATGGTGATAATTTTAGATTTTATCATACACCAGGTGGTATATTCACAGGTTGGGGGTGGTTGCGTCATGTACCAACCAATCGATCTGCTTTAAAAGATGAAACTTTAATGATAAGATTACTGGGGATTGATGCACCAGAAAGATCTCATTGGGGTAAACCTGCTCAACCATTAAGTGAAGAGGCTTTAGAATGGTTAAAGAGTTATGTTAATGGACGTAATGTCACCATAACTCCTTTCTCAATAGATCAATATAAACGTGTGGTTGCAAGAGCTCAAGTATGGAAATGGACTGGTAAAAAAGATGTTGGAGCTGAAATGATAAGAGATGGTTTAGCTGTTGTTTATGAAAGTAAAATTGGCGCTGAATTTGGTGGGTTTGAAGATTGGTATAGGAAGTTGGAAAAGAAGGCAAAGATATTAAGAAGAGGTGTTTGGGGGTTATCGAAATTTCAAACTCCTGGTGCATTTAAGAAGATGTATAAAGATTAGGATGATATTTATAGCATAGCATAGTAAGAGATAAACATATAGTGTACTGTAGGTTGTTAAAGCTTTATGATTCTATTAGGTCTTCGAGAAATGAATGATCTACTGATTCAATTGTTCCCGTTCATTATCGCCTAGTATGTCTAGTAAACTCTTATTAGTTATAAATTACTAATTACGCTGACACATCCATTCTGATTATGGGCCCAAATGCTACTATTTAAATACGATATCTCCTTCTCTTAATCTTCCGACTCCGTTAACAGGAATAAAACATGCTTACATAATATAAAATCAATGAACTTATTGAACCCTATCCAATCTCCAAACTGACTCTACACTATATGACACTATACTAAACACTCTAGAATCTCCAATGCTCAACACAGTACTCTTTTTTGAATCTTTTTCGTGATATAATCTGGCTAAGCTCTCATCATACTAAAAACTCTACAACCGTGGGTCACCATCATATGACTCATGAACATACCAAGGCTACCCCCACTGTTCACTATATCAAATTAGTAAAATATTACATCTTATTTGTCATCTTGAAGAACTCCGTCTCCGTTTTTTCAAGTTCCGTAATAGGGTTCCGATCCGAAAATCAAATGTTTGAAACCTCAAGATTATATAAAACCAGTAGAATACCTAAGATTGTTGTATAGATATGAAGGTATTCATTACAGGAGCAACAGGTTTCATTGGGTTTGAATTGGTTCAAAATTTGATCAAAAATGGCCATGAAGTAACAGGTTTAGCAAGGTCTCAAGCTAGTATCAATAAGTTATTAGGAGTGGGTGCCAAATATGTTGAAGGAACATTGGCTGAGATCGACACTATAGTCAAGGCAGCTATTGAAGCAGATGGAACATTACATTTAGGATTTATTCATGATTTTGCCAATTACGAGGAAAGCTTACGTATTGATAAAAGTATAGTAGAAGGCATTTGTGATGCTTATGCTGGATCTGGTAAATTCTTTGTGTACACTGGTGGTACTTTACCAATGGTAGGAGATCAAATCGTAGATGAAGATTTCAAAATAGATTTGAATGGACCTTTCTCTGCAAGAGTTCACAATGAAAATTTAGCTTTAGAGTATTCTAATAAAGGTGTTAGACTGATGGTTATAAGATTATCAACAGTTCATGGTGAAGGCGATAGACAATTCATTCCGAGTATTCTTAGTATGCAAGTTAATAATGGAATTGCATTCTATCCAGATAATGGGAATGTATGGTCAGCAGTTCATAGATCAGATGCAGTAGAATTATTTAGATTAGCAGCAGAGAAAGCACCTCCGGGGTCTATTCTTCATGCAGTAGATGAGGTAGTGAAAACTAAAGATATTGTAGAAGCTATGGGAAAGAAAAAAGGGTTAGAAGTTCAATCTATTGCTAGTGATCAATTAACTACCAAACTTGGACCATTTTTTGGGTTAATTTTTACACTTAATAATCCGGTTTCAAGTGAAAAGACAAAAAAATTAGTTGGATGGGAACCAAAAGGTAAACTGTTGGTTGCAGATATTATTGAAAATTATTAGGAGATATGAATATACGTATGGCATTTATTTCTACTTAATTAACTCTTTGACAGAATTTACCAACTCTTCAACTTCTTCACTAGTAGATGCTTCAGCGTAAACTCTAACAGCATCTTCAGTACCAGAAGCTCTAACAAAAGATCTACCATCAGTGTATTTTGATACTAATTGATCAATTTTATCTTGAACACCAAGTGGTTCAACTAATGTTCTTTCAGCATTTGTTGTCTTATAAATAGTTCTATCATTTACAATAACTTTAATTAATCTATTTGGTAAGTCAGTATAAGATTTATTCCAATCATTTGGAGAGAAATTTAAATATTTTAAAATCATTAAAATAACTAATAAATCACTTATAGCATCACCAACGGTTTGATTAATAAGTTTTGTGAATTGTTTAAGAATTTCAATTGATTTCTTTTCAGATTCTTCAACAGGTGAATAATCAAAGATTTTCTTTTCAGCTTCAGGTGAAAAAATTACAGTACCATGACCGTTAGCTTCAAAATAAATACCAATATCTGATTTTTCAGCTTCATGATGTAAATTTTTGACTCCAGTTTTAGCACAAATAACTGGGATTTTAAGAACTTGTTCAACGTATTTTGTTGAAGAACCATTAGCATAAGCAGTTTGAATTAATCCGATATTTAAATCAAGATTTAAAGGTTTAAATAAATCTTGAAAGAATAATGCAATGATTGTAGCGATTTTATCACCATCTAATAATTGGAAACCAATGTTTTCATCGTTATAATAACAAATCAATCTATCAGCATCACCATCAAATGAAGCAAATAACTTATTTGGTTGAACAGATGAATCAACACCTTTTGGAAATTTTTGATTAGTCTTAACAAAATCAGCTCCACAATCAGAATTTAATTTTTCTGGTGTTTTATAATCGTCGTTGATTGAATTCAATTGGATTTCTGATGATAAATATTTATCAATAAGTTGAAAAATCTTTGGTGCACCAATTCCATTAGCTGAATCAACGGTTAAATCAATTGGTTCATTTGATCCAATTAAAGACATGATTGATTTATACGAGTCAGCTAATTTACTGAAATAACCATCTTCATTATTTTGACCGAATTCTGGATCATTTTTAGTTCTAACTAAATAATGTAATTGAGGTGTTGTAAGTAAACCAGAATCAAGATATGAAGTATTTGATAAAGAATTTAACCCATCGATACTTGACTTTGCTAATCTTTCACTTGATTCTCTTGAATCACGCCCGATTATAACATTAGATTCAATAGATAAATCAATATTTAAATCTTTAACTAATTTTTCAATATTTGATCCCAATTGATCATGTGATGAATTGGCTAATAATGTAGCATGGGATTCCCATGACTCTTCTAACATATTACCTAATGGGTCAACTACTTTAACACCATTGTCTGGAGGAGGATTATGAGATGCAGTAATCATTACCCCAACGGTTTTACCATTTAAGAATTTAGATCTTAAACTAGCAAGAATACCAACGGTGAAATTGACATAGTCCAATTTAGAAGCATTCATACGGAATCCTGCTGTACCATAGGTATAGGTGATCTCATTTGGTCTTGGGTGGCTTTCAAGGTATTTATTTAATGCGTCCATCCTACGTGTTCAGATTGTGGGTGAGTTGATTTAAAATTGTAAACATCGCGAAAATTGAAATTTGGTATGAGTAGGTTTCAGAATTCTTCATTCCATAGAGAAGGGAAACCAGAGGTAGTCAAACCTACGACTCCTAAACCACAAACACCTAAACCAAAAACAAAACCAGAAACAAAAGCTCCAACTTCAGAATTCATTAAAGAATTAGTTGAAACTGGTAGAGCTAATTGGAAGAAAGCACCACCAGAAGTTAAAAGAAGATATAATGGGATTTTTTTAATTCTTTTCTCTGTACCGATTTTATTCATGAGTACAAGTGAAATGATACGGCGGTTAGAAGGTAAGTCCACTAAAAAGATTAGACAAGGTGAGATCTTAGATAATAGAGAAATTAGAAAATATGATGAGGTTGAAAAATGGAAAGTTGAGAAGGATAGTTTGATGTATAAGATTTTTGGTAGAGATTTTTTCCTTGATGGGTTTACTAGTAAGACCATGAAGAGAGAGGGAGACAAAGAGAAGTAAGGGGTATCTATGTGTATATATTAATATCATAATTCATTATTCGTCATGTCGTTTCGTATTAATCTCTTATTTCCATGCAGGTTTAATCTTTAAAGGTTGCAATAAATGCTCATCATCAAACCTTGACCCCATTGATGACTCAGGTCTATCAGGAGAAGTTGATCTATAAGAAATAGGTGAGTAGTTTGAGGAATGGGGAGAATCTGGAAATGTTAAATTTGGGGTATTCCCAAGATTTAATGGTGGTGATGTAAAATTTATTGATGATGATCTTGATGATTTAGATCCTCTTCTTACACTAAGACTATCTTTTAATGATTCTTCTATATTTAATTTAGGCGTTGGTGAACGATTATTTTGATTTCTACGTTTGCTTATTCTAATAGGTGAAATGATTTGCAAGGTATAATCAGGTGACAATTCTCCTTTATTTGGACTTATAAAGACACTTTGTGGTGATGAAAGTTGTCTCATTTTGATTGGGATCTTTGAATTTTTCTTGTGTTTGGCGGGGATAAATGGGTACCCTTTTTTTGTATAATCTTTGGTGATTCTTGGGATTTTTGATTTGAGAGAGAGGGATTTTAGGTGTGATGTGAGGTCGTCAACAGAGAGGGAGACGGGGACGGGGACGGGGACGGGAATGGAGGCAGATTTCGATTTAGGCTCCGGATCAGGGGGATAAGCCCTTGGTGGATCGTATGTACTCGAATGCCTAGAACTGGTGATAATTGGTTTGAGCTGAAGCTCGGGACTAGGTACATCAATCTCAGAATCTTTATTTACTGGTGCTAATCTTATACCTGGTTCCAACTTCAATCCCCGACTAGAAGACAGGTTGTCTTTTACCTCTTCCTTCGTGTCTTCATCTCTTTGCTTCTCAATCTCATGTAACAAGTTAAACTTACTCGACTTCTTTATATCAAAATCTAAAGAAAAATCCCTAATCTTACCAGGATTCTTAATACTAATTGGTACTTGACTATTAGCAACATCCATACCTAAATCAATACCTAAACCAGTAGGTAAATCATCTAAATTTAATTTCTTTGGTGATGTAACAGAAACATTTCTAATTGGAGATCTGAGCTTGGAAGTCTTAAGTGTTTTCAATCCACTAAATTCTCCATCTGTGAAGGTGGAAATATCTTCAAGTTTTTGATTTATAGAAAGGATATTATTAAGTTTATTCCATGAAGAGATCAATTCATCATTGAACCTTTGGATGAGTATAGTATCAAATAAAATCTCCTCATCAACAGATTTCTTAATTATACTTATACCATTAAAACATACTTTATATTTTTCACCAGTTCTCTTAGTAATCTTTTTATCAACATCAGACTCAAATTCTTCCAATAGATTGGCGATCACACCACAAACCTGTTGTATTATGAAGGTGAATACTTTTAGCCATCTTGAATTAATTTGATGAGATTCATAATCTCTTAGAGTATCCAAAAGGTTTTGCCATTTATCATGAAGAGATTTAAAACTATGGTTTACTTCTTCAAGAGTTGATGGGAAATAATCACCACAAACTTGTTGGAACACTTCGATTCTCATGGGTAAGAAATCAATCGATACTTTAAGAGGTTCTAATTTACTAGAGATTTCAAGATATTGCTTATAAGTAGATTGTTCAGATTCTGAAAAAGTTGGTAATGATAATTCCTTAAGGTTAAAAGGATTTGGTGTTTGAATTTTACGTAAGATTTCTGATAAAGATTGGGCGGTTATATCAATTGACTGAATTGGAGTTAATTGATTTATTTTATCAGAGCAATTCTGGATCTCAGTATATAAAGACATCAAGGTTATATCATTCAACTCTTTGTGGTTTACACTTATATCTGTCAACTTCTTGAGCATGAATACAGATCTCTTCACCTCCAATAAGGTGTCAGTAGCAGATTCGAATTTGGTAAGTAAAGTATCAAGTGAGGTAAGATGTGAGGATGAATTATCGATGATTGTAAGTAATCTCGAGATTATCGAATCAATACTCGCTATGTTTCTATTGACTTCATAAACCTGGTTCCTACCTTCGAAGTACCAGTTGATAGGTCGTATATTGGTGAGATCAAGGTCATTTAATATAGTTGTTAATTGTGTTAGATATAATCTAGTATGATCTATGATATGATTTATTTTGAGGATATCGTGAGATGTGGTATGGGGATCATTTGGAAGTTGACCCAACTCATCGAAAAACGAAAACGGTGGTAACTTATTAAGAGAGCTCGATAGAACCATCTTATGTGTGTATCTAGTGTTTATCTGTTTATGTCTCACTCACTCACTCACTAATTTCTCAGTCTCATTTTTGAGATGAGGTAAATCAATGGGGAAAGCTGCAAATAAAAAATTTACAACTGCTTCAAATCCAACAGGTAAAAAAGTCCTGGCAGATAAAAACTTAAACTCAGTATTCAAGTTCAATACTGATTTAGGTCAACATATTTTGAAAAATCCTCTTGTCGCTCAAGGTATTGTAGATAAAGCAGGTATTAAACCAAGTGATACAGTATTAGAAGTTGGTCCAGGTACTGGTAATTTAACTGTACGTATTTTGGAACAAGCTAAAAATGTTATTGCAGTAGAAATGGATCCAAGAATGGCAGCCGAATTAACTAAAAGAGTTCATGGAACTCCTCAACAAAAAAAATTGGAAATTATGTTAGGAGATTTTATGAAAACTGAATTACCATATTTTGATATTTGTATTTCAAATACTCCATATCAAATTTCTTCTCCTTTAGTTTTTAAATTATTAAATCAACCAAGACCTCCAAGAGTTTCAATTCTTATGTTTCAAAGAGAATTTGCTTTAAGATTATTAGCAAGACCTGGTGATGAATTATACTGTAGATTATCAGCAAATGTTCAAATGTGGTCCAATGTAACCCATATCATGAAAGTTGGTAAGAATAATTTCAGACCTCCTCCAAAAGTTGAATCTTCTGTTGTAAGAATTGAAGTTAAAAATCCAAGACCAAATATCGATTTTAATGAATGGGATGGTCTTTTAAGAATTGTATTTGTTAGAAAGAATAAGACAATAGCCGCTGGGTTCAAATCTTCAAATGTTCTTGATATTTTAGAGAAAAATTATAAGACTTTTTTGGCAACAACAAATCCTGATGATGTAATGATGGTTGATTCAAAAATTTCAATGTTAGATGTTGTAAAGGAAAAAATCGAAAAAGTGTTACGTGAAACTGGTTATTCTGATAAGAGAGCTGCTAAATTAGATCAAACTGATTTTTTAAAATTGTTGTATGCTTTCCATCAAGTAGGTATTCATTTTGCATAGGTGGTGTATAATAAGGTTGTTAGATAATAATATAGAGACTAATGTTCGTTTATTGTCTATTTACCTCCTCTTGACACTCTTGGTAGTATCTTTTTCAATCACTTCCCCAACTCCTCCTAATTCTTCAAGATTCTCTTCAGCAATTGAAACAACTTCTCTTCTCTCCCAGAACCTATCTTCACATAAATCAAATGCTGCCTTTTTAAGATATTTACCACGAGCATCTCTATTACTTGAAATTGCCCATTCTAAGAAACTGGCTCCTGTACGAACATAGAATGCACGTAAGTTTTCAAATGGTTTTGGATGTGGTAACCAAGGTCTTGGATCTGGGAATTCTTCTTCTTCTTCCTCTTCTTCTTCTTCTGGTTCTTCCTCCTCCTCTTCTTCCTCCTCTTCTTCTTGTTCTTCCTCTTCCTCTTCATCGTCCTCCTCATCATCATCCTCTTCATCGGATCCAATATATTCTTCTTCTAACTCTTTAAGATCTTCCCAAAACACCTTAACTCCTTCTAATTTCCCTAAATCAATACCATAGAATGAATCTAAACAAAACTCACGTTCATCTTTTTCAAAAATCCCTCCAAAGATATAATAAGTATCATCAACTACACATGTTGCAGGATTGAATCTTGGATGAGGCAATTGAGTTACAACAGGATATTCTACCTTATCATCATCTTCTTCCTCTTCTTCTTCTTGTTGTCTTAATTTTTCGATTTGTGATACTTCATCATCAACTTCATCATTATCATTAAGATTAGCTTTAGCAAGAATAGAATTTAAAAGATCTTCTAAATCTTCATCTCTTGTTTTCTCTTTAACTTGTGTTTGTTTTTGTTTCCTTCTTGGTTTAATACTCATATTGTGCCATCTATTAGTTTCAATATGATAAGAGTATAAATTGTTATAAAATTCAGATTCAATTTGTTCTTCACTTTCATCATAATCATAAACACCTCCAAACATAATACCTCTGTTTTTATGATAAACCAACGAGCAACCAACTCTTGGTGATGGTGTGAATCCTTGTTTTCTTCTTCTTTCAAATCTAACTCCTTTTGGATCGGCCTTCATTTTTAATGTCCAAATATCTGTTAACACTTTACCTTTTTGTAAACCCTTTTTAGCTTTAACTTTACAATATCCCCCATAAATAATAGCTCCATCGGCACATGGAATAAGAGAATGTCCACTTCTAGCATCTGGGATTATATGATTCGGTGGGAATTCAACTTGGGTCCATTTATAATCGGTAATATCAAATAACCATACATCATCTAAATATGTTGTACTTGCACCCAAATCTCTAAATCCACCATGTAAGATAATATAGTTCTTCCAACATGTTAATCTATGACCTGATCTAGCAGAAGGACCCTTTTTTTGATCAACTTTTGACCATTCTTTTGTATCTCCATCAAGAATCCAAGTATCTCCATAATGATAAAAAGTTGATTGTTTTGGAGACGAAAATTCTCCTCCAAACATAAGAACAATCCCTGAAGGATGTGCACAAAGAGCATGTGATGATCTTGGTAAAGGGGAATTTTTTGATGAAATTTTTCTCCAAGTATCATTATCAATATTATAAGTGAATAAATCATTATAGAAATGTGATACTCCATTTTCTGTATGTTCACCACCGAAAAGGAACAATTCTCTTTTAGCTGCTGGGTTGGCAACAAGAGCAGGATTCAATCTTTTACTTGGTTTTTTAACAACATCAATTTTAATGGCTTGAAATGCTTCTTGTTCTTTAGCATATTGTTCTAAGATTTGATCTATATCTTGATCTTCTTCTTCTTCACCAGATTTTTTGGCTACTTTTTTAGATTTTGATTCAGCTTTACTAAGGTTTTTCTTTTGCTTTTCAGCAGTACGAGCCTTCTTAGCTTCTTTGGATTTCTTATCTTTCTTAGCCATGGACGACGAGGTGAGATGAGATGAGGATGAGAGAAAGAGGACAGGGACGAGGACGGACAGGGACGAGGACAGACGAGAGGACAAGAGGAGGGTTACGACAGAGAGAGGAATATGACAGAGGACGCAGATCGACACTTCTATTATCTACTCATTATTATACAGAAATTGTCTTCCAAACATTCAAACCATCACCACCAGTTGAAACTAAACAACCAGGGATTTGTTGATGCCATCTGACATCCTTAACATCTCTTTGCCAATGTACAAATAACAATTGTGGAGGAATATCGTACAATTCTTTTGCTTCTTTTCTTTGAGTTGCAATTTCTTCATCATCAGCTTCAACTGCTAAATCCCATAAAGTAACAGTATTATCTTCTGAAGAAACAGCAATTATAGATTCATCTAATGGATTAAATGATATAGAAGTAATTGGGGATTTATGGAAATCATAATGAGCAACAGGTGAAGGAGTTGCATTTGGATTAAAATTTCTTAAATCCCAAACTCCCCAAGTACCATCATCATGACCTGAAGCTAAAAGATATGATAATTTATTACTCCATGATATTACGTTAACATCAGAATTTGATGCTACTACTGATAAGGCTGGTTTATGTTGTTTACTTCTTGTATCCCAAATTCTGACATATCCATCAGTACCACCAGTTGCAAAAACAGTATTTTCACTTGTTGACCATTGAATATCTTCAATTGAAGCATCTGATGCTTGGAATGGTGTTTTATCAGTAACCCAGTTGGTACTTGTTCTATTGGTTAAATAAACTCTACCAATACAATCCCCACTTAATAATGCTCCAGTATTAATTAATGGTGACCAATCTAATCCATATCCTTCAACATTTCCATGGTTTCTTATAGTATGAATTGGTCTTTTGGAAGCTTTTGGAATCATATAACCTGGTGAATCAAATGCTTTATATTGAGATTTCAAATCATAAATTAAGACTTCACCATTTTCTTCCATTAATGCTGTTAAATATTCTCCAGTTTGTTGAGAATGTGGTGATACTCTAATTCTATTTGATGTTGATTTTAATGGAATGGTTTCAGAATCCATTATAGGATCACTATGTTCATCATCATCACTTTCTTCTCCATCTTCTTTTTCTTCATCATCTTCATCTTTAACTAATGTCTTTGCTAATGATGATAATTTCATACTGATTAATTGATTATCTTTTGATTTAGCCGCTTGGGTGGCTGTTGTAACATAAACAGATGCTGGGTATTTTCTTCTTTCATTACCTAAATCATCTGGTAAAATATCAACTGTTAAACATGGCCATGGTAAATTAACATTATGTAACATTTCATAAACACTTGGATCTGCTTCTAACACTTCATCTGGTCCTAAAGGTTTGGATTTATGTGGTAAATAAACTGAAGACTCTGGTTCTTGTTCTTCTTCTTCTTGTTGTATTTTTTGTTGTTGTGCTTCTTCATCCATCTCATCATCTTCAGAATTTAATTCAATAATTTCTCCATCACTTTCAAATTCGTCTCCATATGGATCTTCAAATTCTCCCATTTCAACGTCATCCCCTTCAATTTCCCTTGGGACTTCTCCATCAACGGTCTTTTTATTACTTATTTCATGTTCATCAGATGCTGATCTTTTTGACATTCTTGTGATGAGATGGTTCTAATTTTTTTTCCGAGTCGCGAAGAGAAGACTTTATGGAGAGGAAACCATTTCTTGATCAAGAACCACCTCCTGGTTATATAGCAGGAATTGGTAGAGGTGCTACTGGTTTTGTAACAAGTGCAAACTCAGGTACAAAGGGGAGGTTATTCGACAATTCAGATGATAGTGATATAGAAGATAATGATCAAGGTTTATTGGGTGCTAAAGATAAAGATGATGAAGAAGCTGATAAAGTATATGCACAAGTTGAAGAGAGGTTAAGTAAGAGGAAGAGAGAAGATTCCAAGCAACTTGAAAAAGTAGATGACTCTCTTACAAATCAATTTTCCGACTTGAAACAAGATCTTTCGTCTATATCAAAAGATGATTGGACAAATTTACCAGAAGCAGCAGATTTCACAAAACGGAATAAACGTCAAAGATTACTTGAACAACTGAGACAGAGATTCTATGCAACCCCTGATAATGTCCTTGCCCAATCACAAAACTTCAATTCTATAGAACCTAATGATGAAGAAGATGTTGAGAATGATAATTTATTTGCAGATATTCAAAAAAATCGTGCAATTCTTTCATCTCTTAGAAAGACTGATCCTTTACGTGCTAGTTCATGGATTGCATCAGCCAGACTAGAAATCCAAGCGAAAAATTTTGTTGGAGCAAGATCTTTAATAACTCAAGGGTGTAATAAAGTACCACATGATGAAGAGATTTGGTTAGAAAATATAAAGATTCATCAGAACTCTAATGAAGGTACTAAGACCATTAAGTATATAGTAACAGAAGCGCTCAAGTATAATAGTAAATCAGAAAAGCTATGGCTTAAAGCTTGTGAATGCGAGAAGGATTTAGTCTCCAAGACAAGAGTTTTGATGAAAGGAATTGAATTTCTTCCAACAAACGTGAGTCTTTGGGAAAAGATGATCGAACTTCAGGAAGATGAAGAAGATGTGAAGAAGATGTTAAATAAAGTAGTTGAACTTTGTCCACAAGAATGGAAATTTTGGGTGTCTCTTATAGATAAAAGTGATTATTCAGAATCTAAAAAAATTCTCAATAGAGTCAGAAAGATTATGAAATCAAATCATAATGTGTGGGTAATGGCGGCTAAATTAGAAGAGAGAAATGATAAGAGCATTGAAGATAAAAAATTGATTAGTCTTTTGACTAAAGGTATCAAACAATTAAGTGAGCATACAACACTTACCAGTAAACAATGGCTTGAAGAAGCATCGAAAGCAGAGTCCGAGGGATATCTTTGTACGTGTAAAGCAATCATCTTCACAACTCTAGATCTTGATATGAAAGAGTGTTTCACACAAGCACAGAAGCTTTCAAAAAATGGATTCAAAGAGTCTTGTAATTTTATATATGAGTTTATAACCACTCGTAATCCTAATGATACCGAAGCATGGGTTAGATTTTTTCATGCGTTTAAATCTGGTGAAAACTTTGAAATCAAATCTATCTACAAATATTATGATTCAGCTATTGAGAAGAATCCACGAAATGAATTGTTTCGTTTAATGTATGCCAAAGATATTTGGAAACTTGAAAAGAATATCGAAAGTGCTCGACAAGTCCTTAACAAAGCATTGGACGATTTAGGTGATCAAGAAGATATCTGGTTTGCAAAGATAAAATTCGAACTTCAAACGCAAGGTATCCAAAAAGCTATTGAACTTTCTAATGACATGATACAAAAGATTCCGGATTCTTCTAGTAGAGTATGGTATAAACACATTCATTTGCATAGATGTAATTCATCAGATTCTACCGTTCTTAAAAATTTGGTTGAACAAGGCTTGGATAGGTTTCCTGATGAAGAGAAGCTATACATTCAACAAGGACAAGTTCTTGTAGATACAAAAGATTTTGAAGCAGCAAAAGAATCATATTCTGTATCAACTAAGAAGTTTCCTAACTCTTCAATTCTCTGGATTCAATATTCACAATTATTCGAATTTCATCTTAAAGTTGTAATTAGAGCTCGTTCTATATTAGATATGGCACTAGTAAAGAACCAAGAAAATGATAGAATTTGGGTTGAAAGGATCAATCTTGAAACAAGAAATAATGATATAGTAGCTGCAAGACAATTATGTAGTAAAGCATTGAGAGTAAATCCTTCATCACCGTATCTTTGGATAACATCACTTAATTCTATTCAAAAGAAGTCTCAAAGGAAGAATGTGTTTCTTGATGCTTTGAAGAATACCAATAATTCACCAATCATTCTTTTAGGTATTGGGGTATTATTTTGGATAGACGGTGCTATACCTAAGGCTCGATCATGGTTCAATAGAGCTCTTGATAATGACAATCAAAATGGTGATATTTGGGGCTGGATATACAACTTGAATAAGATGTATGGAAAGGAGGATGAGATGAAGTTGTTCTGGAAGAATTTCGATGAAAAGAGTGAGTTCATAAATAGGGGTGATGTGTGGAATGAAGTAATGAAAGATCCTAAGAATTGGAATTTGGAACCACGAGAGGTTTTGAAGCTGGTGGCAGAAAAGGTTAAGTATATGACTATATAGTGTATAATATGTAATATAGGAACTGGTACGATTAACAGAGAGTGACAGAGGAAAGTTCATTACTAGAATTGTAAGATGCACATAAGCATTAAAAGTAAAATATGACCAGTTATATGCAGCTGTTTGAATTAGGTACTTACACGGTTTAATCTATTACTATACATCTTCTTCTCTCCTATAAATACACACATCTTCTATGCCCCCAATATGTACCTCTGGTAAAGCTTGACATTCAATGCACTTAATACACACGAAATCTGATCCCCATCACTAGACCATTCCTCTAACATATCATTCAATAGATCTCTGAATTCACTGTTCCCAAATGCCTCTAAGCTTCTAGTACGTAAATTAAGAATAATAAAAGAATTCTTTAATGCAGGTGTTGATGTGAATTTACTGGTTAACTTTATCTTACTACCAATATTAGTGGGATTTTCAGGGCTTTGAAAGAATTCAATTTGGTACCCAAAGAATTTGGAAATTATGGTGATGATCTCGGTTGATTTCTTCTGATATACTTGAGAGAATCGTTTATTAAGTTTTTTGGAATTATCAATATCTTGTTGGAGGTTAGCGTTATCAATTTCTTGTCTTTTAAAAACACCAATTGGAACTGTTTCAACAGATGAGTTGTTGATAAACCTTTCAATAAGATCATTGTTCTCTTGTCTCAACTTATCTAAAACAGATTGCTTTACGATTTGATCGTTAACGAATGGATTGTTTTTAAGTTGTAAGACACGATATTGCTCTTTTTTAGATTTGATCAAGGTTTCATTATCGTGTTGTTGCTTGAGATACTCAATCTGAGATTCCAAATCTTTGATCTTGGTTTGGAGAGAAAGATTCTCTGAGTGGACATTTGAATATTCAATCTCAGATTGTCTCTTATATACCTCATCAATTCTTTGACGTTTATTAGGAGGGATTTCAGAGGACTTAGACGAAATCTCTTGTTTAAGAGATTGGATCTCACTTTTATATTCATCAATCAATTTTTCAAGATTCGATAAATAATCATTGGTACCCTTTGTAACAGCTTCTTGTTGGTTTTGTTTGTTTATAGATTCTAATTTCTTCAACAGGTTTCTAAGAAAATTGGTTTCTTGAACATTGAGTTTTAATTGATTAGTTTGGGTTTGTATGATTTCATCTTTTGATTTGTTTTCATCTTTAAGATTTTGTATCAATGGTTCAACTTGGTTGGTTAATTGGTATTCGTACTCTAAGAGACTTGATTTGAGAGTAGAGAGTTCTTGAACAAGAGTAGTGTTCTTATCTTTCAATACGTTGTTTGTGTTCTGAAGGTGGTTATACTTAGATAAGAATGCATCAGGTGATTCCAATGAATTACTTCCTACAGATTCAAAGATCTTAACTATACTTAAATACTTGTTGTGTAATTCGATCTTCTCGATCTCTAGTCTCGAACACTTCTCTTTCAACTCTTCATATCCCTTAAGCTGACTCATCAATGAAACATTCTTCTGCTTCAACAATTCTGTTGATGTTTTATTCTGTAACAATTTATCCAATTTAACTTGGAGTTGATTATTTGATTTCTGTAAATTGATATTTTTAAGGTGTAGATTCTCATTGAACCTCAGCATGTCATTAGTATCAATATTCTTACTGAACTCATCAAGTCTCTTAATGAGATTATCATTACTCTTAAGTAATTCATTATTATCACTTTCTAAACTATCTAATCTTTCTTCTAGCTGAGTATTGATATCACGTGTATATTCAAGATCAGATTTGAGCTTCTGATACTTCAGATTAATACTAAAAGCACTTTCATCTACTTCATCTAATTGTGATTCTAAAGTATTGACTTGTTTCTTCAATTCTTGATTCTCTTGTTGTAATTTTTTGACATTCAGTTCATTGATCTGGTTAGAGTTTTCATTCAAGGATTTCAAGGATTCACGTTCTTTATATATATAATCAAAATTCTCTTCTAATTGGTGGATTTTTTCATTCTTTTGTTTAAGTAGAATCTCATATTTCTCATTAATTGAAGTATTTGAAGATTTAAGGATTTTATTTTCAGAAGTCAACGAAGTGATCTGATGCCTTAGAGTATACACCACTTGTCTAAGGTTTATAACAGTATCATCATCATCATTCTGTATCCCAGTTATTGGTGAAGAAGTTACAGACATAATAATAACTTTTCGCGCAACAATTATCAAGGATGTCTAAGATGTAAGTACCAGTAAAAATATTATAATCAACACTAACAATAGCCCTCGTAACTTTAAACTTCTTGAAGAGTTAGAAAAAGGTGAAAAAGGTTTGAGTGCCGAATCGATTTCTTATGGTTTAAGTAATCAAGATGATATAACCATGACTAATTGGAATGGTACAATTTTAGGTCCACCACATTCAACTCATGAAAATAGAATTTATTCCTTAACAATTGTATGTGATGAAAGTTATCCTGATGTACCACCAAAGGTTAAGTTTTTCAGTAAGATCAATTTACCATGTGTTGATGACGAAGGTAATGTATTGGTTGAAAAATTCGATACTTTGAATAATTGGAAGAGAAATTATTCAATGGAGACGGTTTTATTGGAGTTGAGAAAGACTATGGCACATCCATCTAATAAGAAGTTATCACAACCACCTGAGGGTTCTACATATTAGGATTCAAGTCCTGAACCATGTCTACATAGGAGTGTGATGTTGATCCTCATGCTTGTGTATAGAATATATATCTATATAATGAGAGAGTAGTCTCTCTGTTCTGGTCTTATGGCCTTCTCTCTATACCACATTCGCCTCACTTTCTAACAGTTTATGTAACTCCTTCTCTGCCGCAAGGAATTGCTTTATCGTCGTTTCATACTCTTTATCATGGAACAACTCTCTATTCGTCTGTTCATCAGTCACCTCTATATTTATCCATTTCTCCTGTTTAGTCTTCTTACCGTTTTTCATTAGTGTTTTAGATATGAGACATCGTTGAAATTGTCTTGTGAATGGAAGACATATCACTTTCGGTATATGGGTCAAATGTGATACTTCAAAAGTACACTCATTCTGGGTAATCTCTATAGGCTTACACTGGTACTTTTGGGGATTCAAAAGAATCTCTGAATGCTTAGAGTAGATTTCAAATTTACTATACACTGGTGTAGGTGGAGCCATGATGAGTGCGTGTACGGGAACGAAGATAGGCAACAGAGACAGGAGACAAAAATGACAGAGAACTTAAGATAGACAGGAGACATGACAGAGGCTGAAACTGCATTTTCATATTTCTTCATACTACACCCTAACACCTAACATCTATACCCTTTCTCTTTTCACTACTCCTCATTTCAAACATAACTTGAGTTGCTGCAAAAAGAACAAACAGTGATACTACAAAAAATCTAATACCTTCAGAAGTTTCAAAAATCTCTTTCAATAAATTAATTGTACCATCTTTACCTAAACAAAATCCAAACAAGTTTGCAATCATCATCATCCAAATGTTTACTACTGCTCCAACACTACAAAGATATGTAAACCACCATTTGTCTTCATACCTTTTAAAATACATTGTAGCAGAGATTTCAGGAATTAAGAAAAGAACAATTAACCAACCCCATAATAATAATTTCAACTCAATATCATGCCAAATAGCTACGAAACTAAATACACATAAACTATTAACAATTCTATTATGGCCACCTCCACCTAATGGAACATAAATATATCTAACAATAAATCTATTAAAAGATCTATGCCATGCTCTCCAGAAGGCTAACGCTGAGTAATTATTATCCATACATCTAATCATATTTTCTGGTGGATCAATTCCATCAATTAATGCCCACAATCTAAACATTCTCCATGGGATAAGTAATTTAAGCCAGATTATATTAAGATTAAATAATCCAATCATGGAGATTTGAAATGGTGTATCACCAGTCCATGCTTTGGCTTTAGAAACTGCTACTACATATATGAAATGTAATAAGAATTCCATAACTAATACACAGAAAAAGAATCTTAATCCATAGATGAATGTACGTTTATAATTCTTTACAGATGGTACTTGTTCATAATTTGATTGATAGATATAATCATTGAATGTTAATATTGGACCTGCAATAAATAGTGGTGTATATGTTAAGTATGCTATATAATTGAATATGTCATATTCTTTAAGAGGTAATGGTGCAGTTAATCTTTGTCTATCATCAAGATTTGAAAGCTTGTCTTCCTGGATTTCTTTCTTTGCAGTACGAAGGTTTTCCTTTCTCTCAAGGTAATCCAAATTGAACGAGATCATACGAAGAAGGGTAAAGTTATAAAAGACATCCCATCTTTCAATAATTCCTTTGAATCCATGTTGAAGTATACCAATTCCAAAACTGACGTTTCTGAAATTATCATTCAAGAACAAACTCAGAATCCCATATATCCATGTTAAATAATATGCTACCTTATACGACCTAATTCTACCAATTGCAAAATTAATTGAGATATGCGTTGAGATTCTAACTACGTTGATCCCATGAGCTCCACAAAGAAAGATCAACCCAAACCCAATATCAAATTGAGTACGTTTACTAAGACCTAAAACTGGTGTAATGATTCTTCTTAACCCAACATGAAGTATAATTAATCCAATCAATAATGGGAAATTATCTCTGAAAAATCTATATTGAGAATCTGAGTTATCGACTTTTCTACCAAACATCCAACCTTGACTTAACAATCTTTCATATCTTGGGAAATTAGGATTGGTTTCATTACTAGCATCCATAGCTGTTTTATAAAGTAATGGTACAAATATTGCAAAAACTAAAAGATATACTTTAAACTCTAAAGTTCCCCATCTTGATTTCCCACCAGCTCTCTTTTTAATAGCTTCACGTTTAACAGCATCTTTTGGAGCATAAAGACGTGTATCTAAAGTTTCTAAAGCAAAGAATTGAAGTAAATCATCTAAATACTTCATGGTTTGCTTTGTGAGAAAGTGAAAATTTGAGAATCAAATAATGAAGGAAGATTTTGAAAGACGTCCAAATCCACAAGGTTGGACTCCACCAAAAGCTCCATATAATCCATATGATCCAAATGATTTAAGACCTCCTGAAGGGTATCCATCAGAATTTAATATTCCTGGAGATTCACCATCTGGGTTCTCATCGTTACCAAAGAATCCAACTCAATATAATAAAGTAAATCAAACCATGAAGAAACTTAATTATACCCCTAGACCATATAGTGAACTTTACCCAGGACAGTATAAGGTACTAAGAAAGGTAGATAGCTATCATAGACTTAATGCTGGGTCAAAATGGTTTGGGACATTTTTAACCTCAACCTTTATAATTTATGGATTTTTCTTTTATAGATGGAATGATGGGTATGAAAATGTAACTTCTGATTTCTATAGAACAAGAATAAGGATCAAGGAGATGTTTATGAGATTAACTGACGAAGAGTTTAATGATTTATACTATCCAAAGGGACCACAAATGACTTTAAAGAATGTTAGAGATTCTGATTATATTCCAGAAGATTTGAGAAAGACTAAAGAGAGTGTATTTGCATTGAACAAGCCGGCCGAGAGACATGTTTTAGAGGCTGAAAGGATCCAGCAAGAGCAAGAAGAGAAGATGTTGAGAGAGATGGAACCAAAGGCCAAAGGGTGGTGGAGATAGGAGATCCATGGTGAGAAGCATGGTGAAGATGATGTCATGGTGGAAATAGGAGATGGGCCACGTTAGAGATAGGATAAAGGCATGATACGAGACACGGGTCAAATCCTTATGATTGGTATGGTTACTGATCAAACAGTCCTTAACTCATATATAATTCCTCTCCTCATGTAAATAATATACGCATTCTTGAGATTATCACTATGGAGATTAACTCAACCGTATGTACTTCACCTATATCTCTTCCTTACTAACCATTAGTGGACTGATGATCAATGGGATAAGCTTGAGACTTACCTTGTGGAATTCGGACATCTACGATCTCATAACGACTTTCTTTATAATTTACAATTGGAATTCTTAAGCTCGTATATTTCAAGTGATATTCCAACTATAAAACGTCATACTGAAGACTTGATCCAGAATAAGAGTATATATTCCCGTGACCAATTCAATTGGGACTCTAGTACCACAAAGTTGATGAATGAAGTCGACAACATATTTGTGTCATTTGATCTAGAAGAGTATGGAGATTTAGATGGAGGTGAGCCTAAGAAAGAGAGAGACCCTACACCATTGGCACGCCCAACGGGTCGCCCTTTGGGCCCTGTAAATCCAGTAGGTACAACCCTGATAATTAGATCTGTGTCTGGGCCACTGGGTGGTCCTTTAACTGGGTCCCAAGCAGGTTCACCTGGCCAGCCAATACCACAAGCAAAATCTATTCCTAGAAGCTTTACAGATAATAACCTCCGTACTGCTGGCCAATCTGGTATTGGATCTTCAGCAATTAGTCCAACGGGACATCTGGGCCTTAGTCCTACGGGTCAGACTGGTAATATCCCCGTACCCAAGATCTCTAAAGCACAAAGACGTCTATCGCTCCACCTTATGCAGCCTAATGACCATGCCGCTGCAAAACCTGCTCTAGGTACATCTAATGTCAATGTGGTCATCAAACCCACCACTACCCTGGAACTTCCAAAGAAATTCAACCTAACTCTGATTATCCCAAAACGTAAAGTAAAAGAAGATAACCAAGATTTAGACAAGCGATTACGTAGAGTATCATTAGTAGGTGAGACATTACCCACATATATCAAGGATCAACTAAGTGAAAAACGTCTTAATCATAAAAAATCTAGAGTCCAGAATTTGCTTGCAACGTCACAGTCTCTTTATGCTATACAAAAAGATTCAAATAGTTTAAAGTCCGAAACACAAACAGGGCCTTCTTCAAATGATTTTGGATCCCAAGAGAATGATGATAGTGATGATAAGGAATATATACTGCCAAATCTGATCACGAGGTACTACGGAGAAGATGATGAAGAAGATGTAGATTTTGTTAACGTAGAAGGTTACCTGAGTGAAGAGGAAGACGAGGACGAGGAAGATGAAGAGGATGATGATGATTACTTGTTCACTAAATAGCCTATGTAATTAAACTTAACGAATACTCATAAATAAATATCGAAATAGCACTCGTTGGTGCAGTCTTTAAAATGCTAATACCAAATCCTTTATAAGGACCTAAAATTCCTTCGTTTTTGATTATATGTTTTATAGTTTGCCATCCACTATGATTTTTTTCAAATCTCTTCATTTGAATTCTCTTCCTTAAGGTATCTAATGGGAATGTTATCCCCTTGGCTGTAGCCCCTGCTAGGAACCCACAAAATCCTTCGATTAATGGAATGTCTTTATACTTTTCAGAATAATCTCTAGCGATCTCATAACTCCAGAACATAAGTCCCATGGTTGAAGCAACAGATAAAACTGCCGGCCGTACTCCTAAAAAGAATCCTTTGAATTTATCTTCACTCCAAATGGTCTTGATGGTTTTAACCATTGAGAGTAGCTCTCTATTACTATTTGCAGCCAATCGAGTTCTGAGTAAATCGAACGGATAGGTACATGCTGTACTGATGATCCCTGCGCCGGCACCAACTATTAAAGAATGGGTAGATTTAGGAATCGTTATCGATGAATCTTTTTGTAATGATGTAAGGGTCTTGTTCAAAATAGAATATGATGTGAATTGTATAGCTCCATAGAGAATATACATTGCTTCGGCGGGAACATTACCTTTCCATAGACCTGTGACCCCTTCATTTCTTAAGATGTTTCTACATGTTTGTATGATTCCATTATTTGTATGAGTTTGTAGTTGCAATCGTATTTTGATTGTATCTAGCGGAGCAGTGATAGCCCTTTATGTTAGTAAGAAAATTGGTGGAAAAAAGAATGTTTGGGTTAGTTGACATACCTTGACACGGCACCGCTAGCCGAACCTGCTATTAACGATTGTATAGGTGAGACATCAGCACCTTTTCGGAGATGGTCTTCTCGTGCCATGTTTGCGAGATGAGTGAGACGAAACAAGACAAGAGATATACGGACGAGACACAGAAAATCCAGGAAAGACACCTACAAGAAAAGAGAAAGCACAATGATTCAAGCCATACAATATACTTAATTACACAATCAACATGGATACTTTCCTTTCTAGTACGAACTCAATACATCAGCCAAGATCTCAGGGTACCATTTTGCAGCCACATCTTGATGAGATTTGATCCTATTTCTAAACACATAATACCCAACTGGATTTTTATCCATTTCAGGAACGAATTGAAACCCTGTATCAACCGCCCAATTGTTGATTTTTGCATCACGTGAATCCTTCATATCAATAATATAATCAGGGATATTCTTAAGTACCAGCTTATGAGAATCAAGATTGATTGTTTGAAAGAAAGGAATAGAGATCCTTGTACCAGAATTGGGTTCAGGGATTAAAACTCTATGGATGGTAGCTTTACAAACACCTTGGGTTATAGCTTCAAGAGTTTGACCACCGTTAACAACAAGTGTATCTTTTATGTAAGGAACAGTAATCCATTTTCCTTGAAAGTTTTGTACTTGAAGAGAATTAGAATGGGGTGTGGCTTGATAAATATAAGTTATAAGATCTGAATCTCTATGAGGTCCACATCCTTGTTTAGAAGTAAAGTCATCATCTAACACATTACTTTTACTGTGACTCTGTTCTAATTCTGATGAATCAGGATAAGCAATAATTTTTAATTTTGTTTGTTGATCTTGTTTAAAGTAACCATCTAATGCATCAGGAGAGAGGTCAAGAGATTCACACACTAATTTTCTAAATACTGTAGAGAGATTATTCATACTGGAGATATAATCAAGTATAACTGGTTTGAATAAAGGGGCGTGACGATTATCTGGCCACTCATTGGGTCCTTCGATGTTTTTATAGATAGGATCAGTTGGTGGTGGTGGAGGTAATTCATTAGCAAGATCGATTTGTTCTCTCCAATCAGTTTTTTTCCCGGTGATTTCATTGGCTAGACGGTTATATCCAAGGAAATGGGGGTTATTTATCATAGAACACCCATCTTTAATATCTTGGGGTAAATTGAAAAATAATTCAGATTGAGCCTTTATATCTGAAAATTGATTTGGAGATGGACCATATTGTTGGTAATTCTTAAGGAGAAGAAACCCAACTTCTATAAGAGCATATCTTAAATCCTTGAGGAACTGGGGTTTAGTAGAAGGGTCAAAAGCTAGCAGAAGATCAATGACAGGGATTTTATCAAACGACATGAAGAGGAAGTAATCGCAGCCACTGTCCCAACCACTGTATTAGTGATGTCACGTGAGAGGCAGATAAGAAAAGGACGTGAAATCACGTGAAGAGGCAAAAGTTAAAAAAACCAATCAATAAGTGAATGAGGTGGTGGACCAGTGAAACCACAAGTATATTAATTTATCTCTTCTCTCGTGGTTATCAGTGTCTGGGCGATTTGGTTCCCTCATTTTTCTATCAGATTCTACGCATTTCTCAACGATCTAATTTTCATTGCCATGCTGAACTATGTAGATAACCCAACAGTTGTTGGTACACAGCTCTTAGTTCCTAAAGGCTTGTTATCAAGGCCTTATATTTGGCCGTTCACTATTATTTATCCAATTTTCTTTCATATTTATTTCAATCGTTATGAAGATTATATCAAAGGTCAAGAATGGACATTCGTCTATGTAATGGCTATTGGATCATTTAATATGTTATTTTGGTTAATGCCATTTTGGAACATTGATATCAATGCTAAGTTTAACTATACCCCAGTTAAGACCATTGAAGAAGCTTCATATATTAAGGTTGACCCAGCACCAAATTCTGGATCATCAGAAATTTGTTTAATTAATAGAGAAATCTTCCCAGATGGTGAAAAACAAATTAGTTTTAGTTATCAAAAAAGACGTCATTTATTACATGATGATACTGGTAAGTTTAGTCCTCCTCAATATCTTATTGATTCAGAACCAGAATTAGAAAAATTCCAAAATTCAACTGGGTTATCAGGTGATTTGACTAAATTAGTTAGAAATTATGGTGAAAATAAATTTGATATTCCTTTACCAACATTTTTGGAATTATTTAAAGAACATGCTGTTGCACCATTTTTTGTATTTCAAGTATTTTGTGTTGCTTTATGGTGTATGGATGATCAATGGTATTATTCTCTCTTTTCTCTTTTTATGTTAGTTTCATTTGAAATGACCACAGTGTTTCAAAGAAGAACAACCATGAGTGAATTCCAAAGTATGGGGATTAAACCTTATGAATTATATGTATATAGAGATAACAAATGGATTCAATTAAAAACTACTGATTTATTACCAGGAGATTTAATCTCATTAACAAGAACAAGTGAAGATAGTGCATTACCATGTGACTTGTTATTAATTGATGGATCAGCAATTGTTAATGAAGCCATGTTATCAGGAGAAAGTACCCCATTATTAAAAGAATCAATTAAATTAAGACCTTCAAGTCAATCTATTCAATTAGATTCTTTTGATAAGAATTCTTTATTACATGGTGGTACAATGGCTTTACAAGTCACCAAACCAGAATCTTCAATTATTCCAATTGCTCCAGATGATGGTGCTATTGCTTATGTTATTAAAACTGGGTTTGAAACTTCTCAAGGATCTTTAGTTCGTACTATGGTTTATTCAAGTGAAAGAGTTGATGTTGGTAATAAAGAATCATTTTTCTTCATTTTATTTCTTCTTGTTTTCGCCATTGCTGCTTCTTGGTATGTTTGGGTTGAAGGTACTAGAATGGGTAGAATTCAAAGTAAATTAATTTTAGATTGTATTATTGTTATTACATCAGTTGTTCCACCAGAATTACCAATGGAATTAACAATGGCTGTAAATAGTTCATTAGCTGCTTTACAAAAATTTTATATCTATTGTACTGAACCATTTAGAATTCCTTTAGCTGGTAGAATTGATGTTTGTTGTTTTGATAAAACTGGTACTTTAACTGCTGAAGATTTAGTTTTTGAAGGTTTAGCAGGATTTAATCCAAATGATATTCATCATTTATATACAGCAGATGAAGCTCCTGATGTAACTTCTTTAGTTTTAGGATCTGCTCATGCTTTAGTTAAATTAGATGATGGTGAAGTTGTTGGTGATTCTATGGAACAAGCTACTTTAAAAGCTGCTAGATGGATTGTTGGTGAAAAAGATACTGTTGAAAGATCAAGACCAAATGGTAAAACTGAAAAAGTTAAAATCTTAAGAAGATTTCAATTTTCTTCTGCTTTAAAAAGATCTTCTTCAATTACTTCTGTTAATACTATTCAAGGCAAAAATTTAATTAGTGTAAAAGGTGCTCCAGAAACTTTACGTAAAATGATTATTGATTTACCAGAAAATTATGAAGATATTTATAAATCATTTACAAGAAGTGGTTCAAGAGTTTTAGCTTTAGGATATAAATATCTTGATACTAATGTTAATGTTAATAAGATTGCTAGAGAAGATGTTGAATCCAATTTAAAATTCGCTGGGTTTATTATTTTTCATTGTCCATTAAAAGATGATGCAATTAATACTATTAAAATGTTAAATGAATCATCTCATAGATGTATTATGATTACTGGTGATAATCCATTAACTGCTTGTCATGTTGCTAAAGAAGTTGCTATTACTACTAAAGATACTTTGATTTTAGATGCTCCAGAAGATCATCATGATGCTAAAGATCATGATTTAGTATGGAGAAATGTTAATGAAACTGTTATTATTCCATTCAAATCAACTGATTCTATTGATGTATCTCTTTTTAAGAAATATGATATTTGTGTTACTGGTTATGCTCTTAATTATTTAGAAACTCATAATCAAATTCTTGATTTACT
Organism: Yamadazyma kanchanaburiensis; assembly: GCA_030555785.1. Taxonomy (NCBI): domain Eukaryota; kingdom Fungi; phylum Ascomycota; class Pichiomycetes; order Serinales; family Debaryomycetaceae; genus Yamadazyma; species Yamadazyma kanchanaburiensis. The sequence continues at coordinate 92,399 of JANIVJ010000008.1, read as the reverse complement.
TAAACATACTTGGGTATTTGCTAGAGTTTCACCAGCTCAAAAAGAATTCTTACTTAATTCTCTTAAAGATGCTGGTTATAAAACTTTAATGTGTGGTGATGGTACTAATGATGTTGGAGCTCTTAAACAAGCTCATATTGGTGTTGCTTTATTAAATGGTACAGAAGATGGTTTAAAGAAAATTGCTGAAAATAGAAAAATTGAAGCAACAGTTAAACTTTATGAAAAACAAGTTGCAATGTTTGCAAATTGGGGTAAACCTGCTCCACCTGCTCCAGTTATTATTGCTCATTTATATCCTCCAGGACCTTCAAATCCAAAATATTTACAAGCTATGAAGAATAAAGGTATTGAAATTACTCCACAAATGGAAAAAACTGTTGAATTAGCAATGAAGAGTGGTAAAACTCTTGTTATTGATAAAGAACAAAGTGTTGAAAAGGGTAGTATTGCTGATGCATTTTTAGGAGCTCTTAATGATGCAGAAGAAGAAGATGAAGTTCCAGCATTAAAATTAGGTGATGCATCAGTTGCTGCACCATTTACTTCTAAATTAGCTAATGTTTCAGCTGTTACTCATATTATTCGTCAAGGACGTTGTGCATTAGTTGCCACTATTCAAATGTATAAAATCTTAGCATTAAATTGTTTAATCTCTGCTTATTCTTTATCAGTTTTATATTTAGCAGGTATTAAATTTGGTGATGGTCAAGCAACTGTTAGTGGTATATTATTATCTGTTTGTTTCTTATCAATTTCTAGAGGTAAACCACTTGAAAAATTAAGTAAAGAAAGACCTCAAGATGGTATTTTTAACAAATATATTATGGGTTCAATCTTGGGTCAATTTGCTATTCATATTTTAACCCTTATTTATATCACTAGAGAAATTTATATTTTAGAACCAAGAGAACCTCAAGTTGATTTAGAAAAGGAATTTAGTCCTTCTTTATTAAATACTGGAATGTTCTTATTACAATTGGCTCAACAAGTTTCAACATTTGCTGTTAATTATCAAGGTGAACCATTTAAGGAGAGTATTAGTCAAAATAAAGGTATGTATTATGGATTATTAGGAGTTGCAGGTTTAGCCTTAGCAGGTTCAACTGAATTCATGCCAGAATTAAATGAAGCTATGCAATTTGTTAAAATGGATAGTTTATTTAAGACTAAATTAACTGGTTCAATTTTGATTGATTTAGGTGCCACTTGGGGTATTGAGTTGTTGTTGAAATATTTGTATATGAATTCTGCACCTGCTGATATTGCTGTTAGAGAAGAGACACCTGAGACACCAGATATTAAGAAAGAGATTAGTTAGATTATATGGATAATTGATAGAAGAAGATATTTGAGTGGGTTTCACTGTACTCTACTCCTACCCTACACTCCCTACTCTACACTCCCTACTCTACACTCCCTACTCTACACTCCCTACTCTACACTCCCTACTCTACACTCCCTACTCTACACTCCCTACTCTACACTCCCTACTCTACACTCCCTACTCTACACTCCCTACTCTACACTCCCTACTCTACACTCCCTACTCTACACTCCCTACTCTACACTCCTCTCTTTGTATGTCTATTTCTATTTACAACCCATATTCACCCCTCTTCACCCCTCTCTCTCCCATCCTCTCCTTATCTTCATCCCTCTTTAACCCATTTATCTTCACCACTGAAAGATTATTCCTCGTGCTTATCACCATCTTCTCCCCTAATCTCTTCTCCATCATCCTTAAACAATCGTGTACTTCATCTGTATGTATAGGATAATCTAAACTATCCTTTATCGTATGTGTCAATTTCGTCATTGGAAAACTAACCACCTTTTGTTGTTCCCCAACCACTTGGTAAATTATATTATAAAATTGTCCTAATTTCCCTTCAAGGTATAAATTTCTATCAGCTTGAGGATCTTCTTTTTCTGCTTCCTTTTTCAAATTTTCTTCTTTTAATTTGATTCTTTCAAGTAATGAAAGTCCATTGTTCTTTGTTGATTCTTTTGTTTCATCTTTTGACTTAAAAGTAAATTTTGACGAATCATTCTTTAGTACAAGTTTAGGTTTAGTGATCTTACTCGGTGATTTAGATGGTTTCTGAGATTGGATAAGGTTCTGTACATTATCAATATTCCAATAGTGAATATCTTGATACTTATCAATCCATTGGTTCACGTGAAGTATGAAATCTTTTTTCCTAGATTCTAATTTCAGATTAAACACGTTAATGGATTCAAAGAGACCTACATAACAGGGAGAATAATCCTTGACATGAACTGGGTCAAGTAATTTATAGCATTTAGGGTCCATCAAGAGGACACATAATAAATTTTCAATCTTAGTTCTCCTATTCAAAAGGTTAGCAGTTTTTTCAAATAAACTATGAGCAGTTATAAGACTAGTATGACTTGAATAGTGTAAGGAAAGAATTGAATCAAAGGCATCATGGAATTTGATTATATCAAGGAAATCTTTAGGTTTGAAGTATGGGTGTGGATGTAATTGAGATAGACGGGGATCTGATAAAGAATCCGTTGATGTCATTGTGCGTAAAATCAGATGAAGATGAGCAAAGGTAAGGAACCCGTGTAAGACCGATTGATAAAGTAATATAGATTAGCAATCAAGAGATAGACTACTTAATTGGGAATATATGACCCCCATATTAAGTAATTCAAGGCTTGGTTTGTTGTCATGGCGTCGCTATTGTTGTAGGTGCACTGTCGGGGATAATGATTGCCGTTAGATTGATATTGACTAGATTGAGATTGACGTGGTCTGGTCAGAGACGTCAATATATTCTACAATTAAATCACTATTTCTACTGTATTAACTATACATCTATTTCTTTTCTTCTTTCTTTTCCTTCTTGTCATCGTCTTTACTGAAGGCAGTGTAAGCAGCTTTAGCTTTATCAGCATTTGAACCTTCAGCTTTGTTGAAAGCAGCGTAAGCGTTCTTAGCATCTTCTTGATATTCTTTACCTTCGTCTGAGGCTAAAAATTTCTTTCCTTTTTCTAATAAATCCATTGTGTTAATTAATGTTATTAAGTTGGGGGATTTCGTCGACTATTTATACAATTCTGATAACGATCCTGTATGATAAATGTACGCGAACAATGAAATTTCACCCTAATTACTATATACAGAGAATGACTTAATTACAGGAATGGTAGGAAAAGAAACTGGAGAGTTAAAGTTAAGGATGAGGTAATTGAGAGTGACAGTGGGTATAGAGGAGATTGATATAATCAATTGAAATTGACGATTGATCTGAGATTTGCCCCTGAGATTAGACTGAGATTAGACTCTGAGAATTGAGCGTCGAAGGTTCCAGGTAATAAATGCGAGGTTCTAAAGCCACCTCTACATGAAATAGGAAGATGAAATAGGAATTGGATCGGGCTGAGTGGCTAATGGTGGATAGAGGGAGACGTGGGAGAATTGGTTGTGGGAATTGACTAAGAGAATTGACCAAGGGAATTGGCTAATACAGCATGTGACTAGAAATAAGTATAGGAGTATTTGTGTGCTATACACGACAGTAAACACGTTACGTAACTCTAAACTCGCTAAACTCGGACTGGTCTAGTAATACGAATGTCCTGCTCTGGCTCTAGAGTAAGTGGAATAGACAAGGAGAAGGCGCATGTAAGTGGAGGCCGGACCAGAGTTAAATGGAGGCTAGACTGAAAAGTGGCCACCTTTTTTCTCCATAGAATGTCGTTCACCTTCGCTTTGCTCAGGTTCACTTCCATCTCTCTCTCTATTTATTCATATACACCTACAACTTTAACTTCTTTAATACTTCAATAGTTTGTTCATACCCTTGAATTTCAGCTTTATAATTTTCAGCCTTCTTAGCTGCAGATTCTTTAGCTTGTGGTTTAGTCTTTTCAGTAAATTTACTAATGGCTTCTTCATTCTTTTTACTCAAATCTAAAATGGTATTTAACTTCTTTTCAACTTTAGCAATTTCTCCATCTAAATCAACTTGTCCCTTAACTAATACATGAACAGTACATTCCTTATTAATAGATTGAATAGCACATCCACTTTCAACATCTTTTGATGATTTAACAACTTGAACGGTTTCAACCCCTTTAATAAGTGAAACAATTGAATCCTTTTGAGCATCAATTGTTTCAAAAGATTCTTCATTAATTTCAATATAAATCTTTGCATTCTTAAGGATGTTATATTGAGCTAAAACTGATCTAGCACCTTTAGTGATTTCAATAACTAAATTATAAGCATCTAATGATTTTTCATCATCAAATTCTTTAAGATATTGTGGATATGGTGCTTTACAAATGGTAACGATTTTTTCACCATCTCTTCTTGGTAATCTTTGGAACATTTCTTCAGTAACAAATGGCATAAATGGATGAATTAATCTTAATGCTCCATCAATACATGTGTATAAAGTATCTTGAGCACTCTTCTTTTGAATATCACTACCATCTTGAATTAAAGCCTTGGAGTTTTCAATATAAACATCACATAAATCATACCAGAAATTATAAACAACATTAGTTGCTTCAAAGAATTCTCTTGATTCAAGATGTTCATTTGATAATTTACTAGCAATTGTTAATTTATGTAAGATCCATTTTTCAACTAATGATTCATTACCAGTTAATGAACTTGTTGATGGAGGTTTATAATCATCACCTAATCTACCTAAAACGAATTTAGTAGCTTGATAAATTTTATTACAGAATTTTCTATAACCTTCAATTCTTAAAATATCTAAATTAATATCTCTACCACCAGTTGTATAAGCACATAAAGCAAATCTTAAGGCATCAGTACCACATTCTGGAATACCTTTTGGATATGATAATTTTTGTCCATCCATTGCTTTTTTCAATTCTTTTGGATCTAAATTACCAACTAATAATTTATCATGTAAATCTTGTAATGCAATACCATTAATAACATCATTTGGATCAATAACATTACCTAAAGATTTTGACATTTTTCTACCTTGAGCATCTCTAATTAATGAATGACAAAATACTTCAGAAAATGGTGATTTACCAGTCATTTTAATACCTAATAAAACCATTCTTGTAACCCAGAAAAATAAAATATCCCAACCAGTTTCTAATAAACTCATTGGGAAGAATTTTTCCATATCACCAGTCTTTTCTGGCCATCCTAAAATTGAAAATGGCCATAAACCTGATGAAAACCAAGTATCTAAAACATCTTCATCTTGTTCTAAAGTGAATTTTTTATTAGCAAATTTCTTATTGGCTTTTTCTAAAGCTTCTTCTTCAGTTCTACCACTAATCCAATATTCATTATCCATTCTATCATTAGATTCTCCTTCAATATTAACAAAATAAACTGGACATCTATGACCCCACCATAATTGTCTTGAAATACACCAATCTTGAATGTTTTCTAACCATCTAAAATAATCAGTTTCTGAAACTTTTGGTGTGATTTTTAATTCACCAGATTTAACAACTTCAATAGCTGCTTTAGCCATTTCTTGTTGATTAACCCACCATTGTGGTTTCATTAATGGTTCAATAATATCTCCACTTCTTGAACAGGTTGGAATAGACATCTCATTATCTTTTTGTTCGACAAATAAATCTTTTTCTTTTAATTGTTCAATAACTTTATATCTGGCATCAAATCTCTTCATACCAGCCCATTCTTTACCACATGATTCATTTAATAAACCATCATCAGTATAAATATTAATGAATTCTAAGTTATTTCTTTTACCAGTATTATAATCATTTTGATCATGAGCTGGAGTAATTTTAACTGCACCAGTACCAAATTCCATATCAACAGTTTCTGAATCAGTAACAATTGGGATTCTTCTATCAACAAATGGATGAATAACGTATTTACCATGTAAATGTTTATAACGTTCATCATTAGGATGAACTGCAACCCCAGTATCACCAAAAATGGTTTCAGGTCTTGTAGTTGCAACAACTAATTTTTCATCACTATTTTCAACTTTATAAGCAAAATATGTTAATACCCCAAATTCAACTTTTTTATCATATCCTGGAACTGATAATAAAGTTCTACCAGTAATAGTTTTATTATCAACTTCTAAATTAGAAATGGCAGTATTTAATTTAACTGACCAATTAACTAATCTATTAGCTCTATAAATAGTACCATCTTCATGCATTCTAACAAAGGCTTCATTAACAGCTTTTGATAATTCTGGACTTAAAGTAAACGCTTCTCTTGACCAATCATATGAAGCTCCTAATTTTTTAAATTGATTTTTAATTTTGGCATGATAAACTTCTTTCCAATCCCAAACTTTTTCAATAAAAGCTTCTCTACCATAATCATGTCTAGTCTTTTGTTCTTTGGCCCATAATTGTTTTTCAACAACTGATTGAGTTGCAATACCTGCATGATCGAACCCTGGAACATAAAGAACGGTCTTACCCTTCATTCTATTATATCTAATTAAAGTATCTTGTAATGCAACGGTTAATGCATGTCCAATATGTAAAGCACCAGTAACATTTGGTGGTGGGGCAGGAATTGTAAAACATCCTTCACTCTTGATATTTCCTTCTGAATCTAATTCTGGTTCAAAAACTTTTTCCTTGACCCACCATTCATACCATGAGCTTTCAACGTTTTTAGGGTTATAAGCTTTAAAAGCTGGATCTTCTAATGAAACTAAAATCTTTTTTTCACCTGGTACAGTTTTATCAATAAATTCAGGAATTGGTTCAGTAACTTTCTTTTCTTTCTTTGGTTTCTTTTCACCTGTTTGTTTGGAAGCATCTTGAGCTTGTTTGGCTTTCTTAGCATTAAATTTAGCTAATTTTTCTGCTTTTTTACGTTCTTTTTCAAGTTCTTTAGCAGTTTTTTCTTTCTTTGGAGCAATTTCTGGAGCTGGTTCTCCTGAAGCTTGATTTATTTTTTGTTCTTCAGACATCTTGAATGAATAGTATCTAGCACTGATCTTATTATAAGTAAACTGTTTATTAAAATTATATATGAGACCCCTGCTGAATAGCTTTATATTCATGCAATAAAAAATTTTTCATGAGTCAACGCGGGTGTGGATTGGGACGGGGGGAAGAGGTTGATAGATAAGATACATGAGTCATGGATAAGAGAGTGCCAGTTGTAGAGAAGGCATTAGTGATATGTGTCATGAGTTCATTCTGGATATCCTAAAGTTCGTGCCCCTAAGGTGACATCTTGATTTTTATATTCTATTCTACATCTAATCTACAAGGCTAACTGTCTAAGACTAACCGTCTAAGACTCACATCCTCTCTACACTGCTTCCTGTAGCTCATCCCTACGTCTTTCTCTTCTTTATTATATCCCCAAAATCATCATCCATTATAGAATCTAAATGTCTCTTCTTCTCATTATTATCATTACTTAACCTACTCTTCATCTTTTTTGATACCATAGGTTTCGTATTAGTATTCATCTTAATATTACCTTGTCTTGACATTCCTACCCCAACTTCATTCCCAAATGCATCAATATATGTATCTTCAACTTGACCAAAACTAACTTTGTTTTGTGCTTTTGCAAGTTCTGACATTTGAAACCTTTGTTTCATTTTTCTTACTTTTCTACCACCTCTTTTCTTTGAATGATATTCTTCTGGTTTTGGTAATGGTTTAACACCACTTGCTTCTGGTGGCATTACAAGTTTATTTAATTTTTCAGTAACCTCTTGTTTATATTTTATACCCAATTCTCCATTTGGACTTGATTTTGATAAATCAATACGAGCACAAAGAATTACTTTACCACTTAAAATTCTAAGGGCCTGTTTCATTACTTCTGGTGGTAAGTTTTGTACTAGTTCATTCTGATAAAGATAACCCATTTGAATAGTTGAGTTTACTTTTTTAGAAGTAGATGAGAGTTCTTTTACTCCTATGCTTGGAACATTACATGATGGCATAAGACTCAATTGTTGTAATGACCCAGCATTGATAAGTAATTGAGATGATGTTAACGATCCAATGAGATTAGTAAGGTTGGGGGTGAATTTTTCAAGTTTTTGTTGAATAAAATCAGAGAGTGATTTGAGTAAAGTTCTAAGGGAAGTATATTCATCACAAGATTTAAGAATCATATCAAAATCAGTGTCATTAAGTATGAATTGATTTTTGGTGGCTTGAAGACCACTCATAATAATTACAAGAATCTTTTCACTACTAACAATTTCTTTAAGTTGATCAGTATAATCTCTTATATTAATTAGATCTTGTTTGATAAGTTTTATGATTTTTATGAAATGTTCAGGGTTTGTGATGATACTATCAAGTTCAGGGAATACGATTTTATACTTGAACCTTATAAAATTGAATAAAAATGCCAGCTCAGAATTGATTATATTAATTAGTTGATTTATCTGGTTGAGAAATTTATACTCATCATTATCATAATCTGAGTTAGAGATGAGTTTAAGGTAATCGGATTCCAGGGAATCGAAGGAGGCAATCTTAGCTTTAATCTGGTCGTGTAGGTTTATTATTTTCAAGTGTTGAAGTGGATTTGTTACATTATCAATATCCAACAGATTGAGATGATGCTCGAGGGTGATTGGATTGTTGATAATTGATTGAAGTTGTTGGTCGAGATCATCCTGGTTGGTACCAATTTCAATGTCAATATCATCTTGGTTTACTTGACCCTCTTCTTCTTCTCCACTACTATCAGTACCTAAATCATTTATCAAGTCGTCTTCATAGCTCATCTCTATTCGCACAATCGCAACTGAAAAATCTACAAGATGGATATAAGAACATCAGTTTTACCAAATGTTGATGGGTCAGCAGAGTTAATAAATGGATCTACAAAAATCTTAGTATCGGTCAGTGGACCTATTGAACCAAAATTAAAACAAGAATTACCAACCATGGCAAGTCTAGAAATTCATGTAAGACCTTCAGTAGGTTTAGGAAATACAAGAGAAAATTTAATTAATGATAAATTAAGATCTATACTTTCGGGTTTAATTATAAGGCATAAGTATCCAAGACAACTTATTCAAATAGTTGTTCAGGTCTTAAGCATAGAAACTGACTCTATCATTATCAATAATCGTGAAAATAGTATACAAGATTTAAAAGTGTTTAATATAGAATTTAGTGATATTGTGAACTGTTGTTATTTTGCATTACTTGATTCGAACATATCACTTTATGAATCTTTCGTGGCGATAAATCTGGCCATAACTCAAAATGGTGATATAATACAACCAATTAAAATTGATGATTTTATTGAGTCTAAAAGTACTCACGTATTGGTATATTCAGCTCATAACGATGCTCCTAATAAGATTATATATGTTGATTCCAAGGGTGAGTTCACAGAGAAAGATCTTTTGAAAGTGATGGATTATGGATTCAATGAGGCAAAGAATAGATTTGGTTTGTTCAAGAAGATAATAGATAAGAAGGTAGACGAAGATTTTGTGTGGAAACAGGAGTAGAATACGACGGGTTGAAAGATAGGAAGGTGAAAAGAAGGTCACAGAATGACAGAGTGACAGAAGTAACAGGAGGAGTGGGAGAAATACATACATAATAGACACAGGCCACCATGGTGACTCAATATTTCAATCAGATTAGCATCTGATCTCTCTAATACATCTACTACATCTAGTTCATCCAATTAGCCCTCTTCGGTGCTATTCATCACCCCTCATGTATGTCTTACTTTTGAATGTCTCAAAATTATATACAAAACTTTTGTCTCAAATCGCAGTTCAGATTGGTCCATGAAAATGGTGCTAAAATTAAAAAAAGTTCAACCAGACCAGTAATGAATATATCAGGTATAGTCTTTGAGTGTATATGAGCAACTTTTGTTAGAACACATTACCCGTTTGTTTTCTCCTTTCATATTTATACTCCCTTCTATCTCGTCTCTCTCTACGCCTTTCTACATTCTATAATACATACTCATTTATTTCATTAATATAAGGTGGCTAAAGGATTCGAATTGATGTTGACAGTAAACTCATTAAACTTGTTATTCGGATTCATTTTATGTTTAAAAGTAAATCCAATAAAATTTGAATTTTTAAATTTCTTTGAATTCATTAAAAGTTTTTCATTATAATTTTGTCTTTCAAAAACATCTTTATATTTCATCATTGATTCTTCATCTTCAAAATCATCAAAATATCCAGCATCTTCTTCATTATCTAATTGTGGAGTAAAAGGTGGAGTTTTCTCTCTTAATGTATCCCAACTTATATCACTAAAATAAGACATTTTTTTAATTGAATTAAAATTTTTAAATCTTAATGAAGGTTTTGTAATTAATCTTGTAATCAATTGCCAAGTTCTATCACTAAATACATATCTACCATCTTTAGTTTGAGGTCTTCTTAATGCTTTTTCCCAATTTTTTAAATTATAATAAGTTTCTTCTTGTTTTGATCCACTAAATGGTGGATATCCACAAAGACTTTCAAATAATATACATCCTAAAGACCAATAATCAATGGTGAAATCATAATTGGCCCCTTCTAATACATCTAACGCCATATAATCTGGACTTCCAACAATTGAATTTGCAAAATCAGAATTTAAATTTTGGAAATTTTTAAAAATCTTTTGACGTTCATTAATATTAATTGAAGGTAAATCAAATTTAAAATTATTTTTATAATCTGAAAAATTCTTTAATTTTAATTTCATACTTTCAATACGTTCATTAGAAATTGAACCAGAAGCTAAACCAAAATCGGTTAATTTAATATGACCTTTTGAATCAATTAAGAAATTTTCAGGTTTTAAATCTCTATGAATATATCCTAATTCATGTAATGCATTAACAGCACAAAACATTTCACTTATATAAAATCTTGAATGTGGTGGTATTAAATATCCTGTATTATTTAATAAAGTTCTAAAATCTCCACCAGGAACGAATTCCATTGCTAAAAATACTTTTTCTGTATCTTGGAAAGCATATAATAATTTAACTAACCAATCACTTCTTGTATTTGTAAGAATATCTCTTTCTGTTAAAACATGTTTGGTTTCATTTAATTTAATTAATAATCCTTTATTTAAAATCTTTAATGCACAAATTTCTTTTGTATCTTTCTTTCTTGCTAAAAATACTTGACCATATCCACCTTGTCCAACTTGTGTAATCATTTCAAAATCTTTATGTTTTGGTTTTAATCTTTTCTTTCTTAAATATGCTCTTTCTCTACTAACATAGTTTTTCCATTCTAAATTTTTTTGTTGACTGGTTGAATTTTGGGAATTTAAGGTATTTATAACTTTTTCACTTCTATCTCTTCTATTAATAACATAATCAAACTTATCACAATAATAATCTAAGAAATATAATTGACAAACATTTGAAAGTCTTTGAGTTTTAGTTGAAATTTTAATTGATGGTTTATTAACTGGTGATTTATATGGTGATAATCTTTTACCATTTGGAGAAGAATATGGGGTGACATTTTCTTTGTTTGGTGAGTCTATATCCATAAGGGATACGTTCTCCATACTTTGGGAGAGATCTTCCATCATGTTTAAAGAAGAAGTGATATCTTTGACTTAAATGTGATTGCAAAAATATTGTGTTTACAATTTACTGAATTGGGAAGTGAAATTGGGACGTGATCACGTGATTGAAACAAAGATTGTTGTGGACACGACTATTGTCCCCAAGTTATTGTTTCAAGTACACGACTATTGTGTCACGTGAGAAGTGGCTTATTTTCGTGTAGCTGTTCACGTGACTCCCGGGACTGTACATTACCGGAACTTATCCGGTTATGGTGTGTCCAGTAATGGTGTGTACCTTTCAAACTTACCCCATCTTTCATACATAACCAAGCAAACCTTAACAATCTATCCCAACAATTTGGATTAATGTTCCAACAAGAGTGTATGAGGCAAAAATCAGGTTTTTCATATATTAAAAATACATAAATCTTCAAGTCGTTTTACCGCATATCGAATAGCCGGATATGGGCCAATTCTATCCAATCATGGAATTCTATGGATTTAAGAGTATATAGAAATAATACCCATTAATTATTATTAATCAAATTTTAATACAAGAAAAATCATTCAATAAATTACATAAATCCGAAACTGTAGATCATGGACTTACACCACTTTCCCCACAAAAAGTGGGTGAAAAGTATTCTCGTAAAAAATTAGTCGCAATTGTAGGGGTCTACCGGCCCATTCTGGTGCGAAAACTAGTGCGAGGATCGGTAATAAGTGCCCAGAGATGTCAAACTCCGAGTAAGCACATCCTGTGGGGCTCAAACAAAAAGATTTATATAAGCACCAAATCCCCATAATCTTAAAGATCAAAAAATGGCAGATATCGAAAATCAAGAACCTATTAAAGAACAATTAGCTTTTAATGCTGGTGATAACGTACCAGACACTGTTACTAAAGTTAAGACTGAAGGTGATTATATCCAATTTGGACATGAAAAATATTTAAAATCCGACTTAATCGAAGCTTTTGGTGGTGATTTTAATCCAGGTTTAGCCCCACCTCCAAAACATAATTTAGCAAATCCTTCACCATTAGGTTTAAGTGCTTTTGCTTTAACCACTTTTGTTTTATCATTAATTAATATTGAAGCAAGAGGTGTTACTATTCCAAATGTTGTAGTTGGATTAGCTTTCTTTTATGGAGGTGCTGCTCAACTTGTTGCAGGTATGTTTGAAATTGCCATTGGTAATACATTCGGTGGGGTTGGATTATCATCTTATGGAGGTTTCTGGTGTGCCTGGGCCTCATTTTATGTCGATAGTTTTGGTATTGCTGCTGCTTATGATGATGAAACCGAATTTAAAAATTCGGTGGCTATATTTTTATTAGGTTGGTTTATATTTACATTCTTTTTAATGTTGTTGACATTAAAATCAACTGTGGCATTTTTTTCCATTTTTTTCTTTTTATCAATTACATTTTTATTATTGTCAATTGCAGATTTTAAACAATCTGTTCCTATTAAACAAGCTGGAGGTGTTTTTGGAGTTATAACTGCATTTTGTGCTTGGTATAATGCTTATGCTGGTATTGCAAATAGTCAAAATTCTTATATTACTGTTAAGGCTATTCCATTACCAGATTTAGAGGAGAAGAAATATAAGTAGTATATTTATTTATTTATTTATTATGTTAATGATACAATTGTTTAAAAGGTGTAGGAGAGTAGAGAGGGTGGGATAGAGAGTGTAGAGATGAGACGAGTACCGGCCTGTATCCGTCTGTGGGGCGAGGAGATGATCTACCGAGACGTCGGAATTATAATTGAGACTAGACTCGACTCACCTCGACTCTCGACTCTCGACCCACCTCGACAGGTCGTCCTCACCGTAACTTTAAGCAAGTTCAAGTACCTCCAAGTAACCTTCTATTTACTATACTCAAAAAGGAAATTGTTCTTCTTATCTACTTCTCTCTCCCTTCTATCTCTTTGTGGTAATTCTTTATTCTCCTCCTCTATTGTATAATTATTGTTTGTATAATTGCGGTAATGTGGGTGCTTCTTTTTTTACTTGTGAGACCCTGTAATTATTTCAGGGCTTATCTCATAATAAGCTTTGGAATTAGCAATTAACAATATAAACTAAAACTTAATCAATAAGGATCACTTGATATTAAAATTCAATGACTCCTTTTTCGTCATCTATACAACTTGTTGTATGTCAAGTATATGCATGAAGATCAGCCATGTGTACCTGATTCAAAATTTCGCAGCTTATCTTAGACCACATGCCCCACCAGTACACGTAGTTAGGATTCTTAGAATATAACTTAACTGAGACCATAGGTTATGTCCACAGTAAACTCGTTCAAGTATGTAATTTAATAAACTTTAACCTTACTAGGTAAGGTAATGAGTTAAAAATACTATAAATAGGATCCTGTAATATAATCCATGTCTCTATAACATGTAAACTTGGTTTCCTGATCCTCTGGTCTACATCAAATATCTCAGTCCTCCTTTTCCCTCTCCCCCTTGTTCTTCCCCTTATTACTCCGTATTTTTCCCGCTAGACTTCCGTGGTTCGGATTCTTTCGGTTTCGTACACATGGGTTAAACCCACAGTAAGTTTTGTAACCCCGTATTCTTATTCTTACTAAAGAATTCTACAGGTTGCTTGGTCAACTTAAGATTTAAAGGCACATGGGTATTATACCCTTAACAGTAACTGACCACACTTTTTTACGCAATTGTGACTCGAAAACGTTGATGATTTCATCATTCTTAGCAAGTAAAGTCATTGATCTACACATTTGATAAGACGTATTTTTTATGATTTTCAAGGTTTGATAAAACATGCATTATTTTTTAACTATACCGCATTCATTAGGAGCTTTTCTCTAAACGATTGTATTATTATATTGCTTTAGTATCTTAATCTATATAGATCAAGACTCGTACATCTAAACTTATTTACACGTGTGACAAGGTTTAGGTAAAAATTACACGTTTTACGTTTAAATCATGAATCAGGAAAAAATCCTGCAACCATGTGGGATTATATGCAAGCTAAAACATTAAGTTAAGGAGTTAAAAAAAAGTCGTTGTATATCAAAACTCAGAGATTCAAGTACAATATAACCACGTTCAATTGTTTTAAAAGTATAAATATCATGTAAAATTCCTATATAATTTATCTATACAAACATCTTATCTTACGATGCTCGCCAAATTTGCAATCTCTGCTTTATTATTTGCAACCAGTGCATTCTCAGCACCAACTACTTCAGAACTTGAATTTAATATTATTTCTTCAAATGTCAGAGTAGCTGCTGATCCAGAAAAGAGATTCCCACATGAAAAATCTTGGGATGAAAGAAAAGTTGGTCAAATCCAATTATTAAAAGATCAATCTTCTAAATATCCAACACTTATTGGATTACAAGAAATTAAAAAGAACCAATTAGATGATATTTTAGCAGGATTAAATGGTAATGGTTCTGGTGGATGGAATTTCTATGGTGTTGGTAGAGATGATGGTAAAGAAAAAGGTGAATATGCTGCAATTCTTTATAATACTAATGAATGGAATTTAATTAATGGTACTTATAAATGGTTAAGTGAAACTCCAGATAAACCATCAAAATCTTGGGGTGCTGCTTACAGTAGAATTGTTACAATTACTGAATTACAAAACAAACGTACTAATCAACATATTAATTTCCTTAACACTCATTATGATCATATTAGTGAATTAGCAAGACAAAAATCATCTGAATTAATTGTTAGTTATATCAAATCTATTCCAAATGAATATCAAACCTTTTTAGCTGGTGATTTTAATTCAATTGATACTGATTTATCTTATACCACTTTAATTAAAGATTTAGCTGATACAAGACTTGAAGCTTATGAAAAGAAATCTCAAGTACCAACTTATACTGGATTTGAACCAGGTGACAATCAAACCGTTATTGATTTTGTTTGGGCTCCACAAAATGTTAACAAACATGGTGCACATACATTTGTTCAAGTTTATGATGTTGCTGATACTTGGACTTCTGAAGGTTTTAGATATTCTGATCATAGACCAGTTATTGTTAATCTTAAAGTTTGGTAGATCCAACTTGATACCAGTAGTTTCGAATAAATAAATTAGAGAGAGAATGTAGATGGAGAGAGAAGAGGAGAGGAGAGAAAAGGGGAGTAGACAGACTGGGCCAGACTAACTGGACTAGACTACCAGACTGACTACCAGACCAGACTGACTAGACTACCAGACTGACTACCAGACCAGACTACCAGACTACCAGACCAGACTATCCAGGTTAGACTAGACTACCAGACTACCAGACTACCCATACCATACTAACTACAAATCTATTCTCGAATAAATATCTATTTTTACATATTATTAAGTTACACACTAGAAAATCCATCCTAAAATAGTATCGTAGAACCATTTTAAATCTTTTGGATTACCCTTAGCAGCTCTAACAGCTTTGATTTCTTCATCTTCCGCAGCATAAGCTTCTTCTTCAGCATCAACAACATCTCTATAAGTAGCCATATCAACTTCATGAGATGGAATAAGTTTAGTCTTATAGAATACTTTAAATCCAATATACATGATAATGAAAACTGGTAAAACAATATAACCAGTAATAAAAGTCTTGTAAGGGAATGGGCTTCCTAAAAAGACAGTAAAGTTCTTGATTAAAATGACTAAAATACAGATAGCTAATGCAATGTAAGAACCATAAGGTTGTAAAGGAGATCTGTAATTTAAATCAGTTTTTCTATTAATACCTTGAGCTTTACAAGCACTCATAAATTGAATATGAATTATCAAAATACAAGTCCAAGCTAATAAACCACATAATGAAACAACATTAACAAAATAAGTAAAGACTTCACCAGAAGATGAAGAAACAGTCATATAAGCTAAAAGACAGAATAAGAATGATAATAAGATACCATAATATGGAACACCTCTTTTATTTGTTTTTGAAAAGAATTTTGGTGCATAACCAGCAACTGCTAAACCATAAATAGTTCTTGAACAAATATACATATCAGAGTTAGCAGCAGATAAAACGAATAACATAATACAAGCATTGATAACATGATCTAAACCTTTAATATGAGCGTTTTTAATAGCAATAACAAAAGGTGAAGCACTTGCAGTACTACCACTTGCACTTAATAATAAAGGATCTTCAGGACTAACACACATACCTAAGAAAAAGATTGATAAGATATAAAAGATAACAATACGATAGAAAGTTAATCTAATAGCTTTTGGAATGGCAACTCTTGGTCTTCTACATTCAGCAAATGTAATACCACATAATTCAGTACCTAAATAACTGAAAACTGCATTAACTAAAACTGAAACAAATGAAACAAATCTACCAGTTGAACCTCCAATAACAACATTTTGTGCTGAGTTCTTATAGATTAAAAAGGCACCTGGTTTATTCCAATATCTGAAACCAATTCTTTCCTTTGATGGACCACCACCAAGAGCAAGGATCCATAATAAAAGAATTAAACCTAAACAGGTGAAAACTTTTAATAATGATAACCAAAATTCAATTTCACCAAAAAATCTAATACCTAAGATATTAATGGCCAAAATGATTAATAAGAAAATTGTAATCCAAACCCCAGGATTTAATCTTTCAGGAGAAACCCAATATTGAACAGTTAAAGAACCTGCAACCAATTGATTAGCAGGAATAATTAAATATTTGAAAAGATAAACATAACCACAAGCAAAACCTAAGGCTGGGTCAACATATCTATTACAATAACCAGTAAAACCATCAGCTAAAGGAATAAAAGTTGCAACTTCACCTAAAGCAGTCATAACCATGAAAACGACAAATCCAATTAAACCATAGGCAACTAAAATAGCACCTGGTCCAGCAACTTTTAATGCAGAACCTGTACCAATTAATAACCCAGTACCTAAAGCACCACCTAAAGCAATCATACTAACATGTCTAGCATGTAAACCTTTTTTTAATTCATGTCCAGCTTCAACTTGACCTGAAATATTAGATCTTGCAATTGATAAATGATATTCTTCTGTATGTCTACTCAATAAAGAGTTAGAATCAGCATTCTTTTCTTCGTCTCGTGCCATTATATTTTTAATTTTTGGGGATGCCGTAATTTATATAGGCCTGCAGAAAAAAAAATTGTCCTGGTGAGGAGATCCTATTTGGTAAAAATTTCACTGATAACAAACACATCTCATCGTAAAAGGTAGTGTAAAGTCTAAAAGGGATTGTTTGACCGAAGAGGCAGGGAGGATGACAAGGGATAAGGCAAAGACAAGTACCATAAGAGTCAGAGACAATATAGACAGTATAGACATTTAGAGCAATACACTAGACACTAACTAGTTTCACTAGAATTTCCCCTCTCATGACATCTCAGCAATTTCCCCGTTTTCTGTTTTACGGTAAGTGTCGGAGAAATACCAAGATTAAAACGGCTCACCAAGTCTTGTGTGCTAAATCGCCGCAAATTATCGCACTATCAGGTTGTATTCGGAATACCTTAACCCTCTAAAAATATGCCTTTTATTTTTGCCCAGAAACTTTGTTATTGGCTTATGTAAGCTGGTCTATCTAACCAAATAGAATTAAAGAATGCTTATCAGTTGCAACCAAGAAATTGTAGGCAGTGATGTGACATTAATACCGACTACGAAATTTGGGTGGTAGATGGGATGGTAGGTAATAGGTAAGGGGTTGATATACTGGTGGTGTTCTTCCTCATCGGTAGACTAAAAAGTGGTCAGATGCGGACACGTAAAGCCCTGCATGTAAATTTAGGGCTCAACAATGGTCACAGATAGCGGTGACGAAATTCCAATTTGGGGTTTTGTGTAATATCTCTTGCTGCGAAATGCACTCCAAGATAGAATGAACTTGGTGTAGTAGTGTCTACAGGAGAGAGAATATAGGGCTGAATGTGAAAGAGTGTTCCAGTAGTTCCTAGATGGGTGTTCATGAATCTGACAAAGTCAATCAAGACGTATAAGTATTCGTCATCCCGAATATTTTTCCACCTTTCACCCTATAAAATAATAATGTCGGTTTTAAGCTACGGAAGATTAAGGAACAACGTCGATCTATGCGATAGAACAAATAAAAAGAAGGAAGAATAAGATAGGGCTTTTTCGGAGTACAAAGTGGGGATTCTCTGTGTTAGACACTACTAATAATTATGTAAAATTTCTTATCTATGAAAAATATTCATCAAGACGCCTTGTTTAATGACTCTGTTTTAAGTTTCTGTTTAGTTAGAGTTATACTTTGTAATTATACTTTGATTTCTTTGTTCGTTAATCTCTCTTATCGTCTATCGCACCAATTACGCGCATCTACTATCCTGATTAGGCTCTTATCAGATTTGAGATTGAAAAATTCAACATGTCAGGTAAAGAAACCGTTGGGATCGAAGTTGAAGTAGGTTCAATTAGATCAGAAAATGATTCTGGTCTTGTTAAGAGATTCAATATATGGAGTACTTCTGCTTTACAATTTTCACTTATTTGTTCTTCTTTAGCTATTGGTACATTTCTTAGTACTGTCATTGGTGTTGGAGGTTCACCAGCTTTAATTTATGGATTTATTTTAGCCGTTACTTTTGATTTATTTATTTGTTATAGTTTAGCTGAAATTGCAAGTGCTTTCCCACATTCTTCTGCTCAAATTCATTGGACTTATGTTTTAGCTCCAAAAAGATTTAAAAGAGGTACAAGTTTTATTGTTGGTATATTAAGTTGTGCAGGTTGGATTTTTGCTTGTTTTAGTTCGACTCTTGTAGCTTGTAATTTCATTTATTCATTAGTTGCGATTTATAATCCTGATTTTGTACCAACTTCATGGAATTTATATTTAACTTATGCTGCTATATTGATTAGTGGGTTCTTTGTTAACATGGCTGTTGTATTGATCCCATACTTAACAAATACCTTAGTTGGTATCGTTAATTTTGGTACTCTCTTTATACTTATAACTTTATTAGTTAAAACTAATCCAAAACAACTGGCAAGTTTTGTTTTTAAAGAATTCATTAATGAAACTGGTTGGAATTCCAATGGTCTTGTATTCTTTTTAAGTTTATTACCTTCAATTGCTTCTGTTTGTCTTTATGATGGGGCTTGTCATATGACAGATGAAATTGAGAAGCCTGAAAGAAATATTCCTTTAGTAATGGTTATATCAAATACTTTCTCTGCAATTCTTGCTTTTATTAGTGCTATAATTTATATGTTTTGTGTAAAGAATGTTTCAACTCTTTCAAATCCAATCGGTGGTATGCCAATAGTTCAGCTTATGTTTGATTCTTTTGAATCAACTGCTTTAACAACTGTTGGGGTAATGATTCTTGTTTTAACCTTTGTTGGATCTTCTTATACTTATTATACAACTACAAGTAGATTGTTTTGGTCCTTTGCAAGATCTGAAGGTATTCCATTTGGTTCGTTCTTTGGTAAAGTTAATACTACTCTTAAACTCCCATTGAATGCTTTGATTCTTATAACCGTACTTTGTTTAATTATTGGGTTAATTATACTTGGATCAGCTTCTGCCTTAAATGCTGTTTTAGGATCTTCAATGGTTTGTATCAATTTATCATATATCTTCCCTATTATTGGATTATTATATAATTCTAAGTTTTCAACTGATGTTAGAGTTAGATTTGAACAAGTTTCAAACCTTAGTGTAGCACCAATAATCAACCCAAAGACACAAATGCCTTATTTTAATTTAGGTAGATTTGGTATGATTTTAAATGTTCTTTCAGTTGTATGGGCATGTTTTATTATGGTTTGGCTTAATTTTCCACTTTTCCAACCTGTAAATGCTGATAGTATGAATTTTGCTTGTGTGGTATTAGGGGTTACAGGTGTTGTTGGAGTTATCTTTTGGTTTGTAGCTGGTGCTAAACATTATAATCATGATATAGACATGAAACATTAATATACGTTCTTATCTATTTTTCGCAGCCATCGCTCACGTGAAATGCTGTGAGAATGTGCCTGATCGGGATTATCAAATCTACACTCATCACTACATCCACACACATACTTGATGGGCAAGATTAATTCACTTTCGGCTATGTCCCTTATAGTCAATAAGATGGTGGGTACTGGGATCTTCCTTACCCCTTCGATCATTCTTGAATATTGTCAAGGAAATATTGGATTATATTTAATACTATGGCTCATTGGTAGTCTTATTATTGCTTGTGGTATTATTATTTATCTTGAATTTGCATTAAATCTTCCAGTTCAAAATGGTGGAGAGAAGAACTACCTTCAAAGAATATTCAATAGAAGATTAATAGGTTTAGTATATTCTTTTCAAATAGTTTTACTTGGATTTAGTTCTGGTAATTCTTATGCTTTTGGGAAATATATTTTATATTCTATAAATGGTGATTTAGGTAATGAAGACAGTTTAAACAACTTCTATGTTAAGTTGATTGGTGTACTTTGTATTTCTTATTGTACATATCTACACATTTATCATCATAATCAATCAAATTTTGTATTTATATTCCTTGGAGTTTCAAAGATTTTGATCCTTATGTTGATTATTTTATGTGGTGGTTTGGTGTATTTTGGGTTTATAAATCTTCCAAAAACTGATAACTTCAAAAACATTTTTGAACAACCTGAAAAGACAAATTATTATTCAATATCTGTGGCATTACTTGAGATTATTTATTCATTTAAAGGATGGGAAAATGTTAATTATGTATTAAGTGAAACAAGTAATCCATATAAAGTTTTAACCAGATCAGCTCCTTTAGCTGTTTTGATCACTACTGTACTTTATTTCTTAGTAATTTTAAGTTATTTAGTTGTAATACCAAAACAAGAAATCTTATCGAGTGGTGTTCTTATTGCTGGGATATTCTTCAATAAGATCTTTGGTCAAAATGTTACCGCAAGAATCTTACCTTTACTTATAGCGGTTTCAAATTTTGGTAATGTCCTTGTTGTATCATACGCTCATTCAGTTGTTAATACAGAATTAGCAAGTGAAAATCTTTTACCATTTAGTAGACACTTTAAAAAATTCAAATATGCCCTTTTGCTTCATTGGTTCGTTACAATAGTAGTATTGGTGTTACCACCTTCAACAGAAATTTATGAATTTATAGTAAATCTTTATATTTATCCTGGTACTTGGATAAATATTTTATTAACTTCAGGGTTATTATATTTGAGGTATTTTGATCCAAGTTGGGGAGTTGGATCAAGTGAATTTGATCATTTATTAGCTCCAAAACAATCTAAAAAAGTATCAGCTCCATTGATTGCAATTTTGATATTTTTAGGTGCAAATTTATTTATGGCATTATTCCCATTCATTAAACCTCCAGTATATGAACTGATAATACCGTATTGGTGTTTCCCTGTCATTGGTACTGGTCTGTTGATGTTAGGGGTTGTATATTATTTATTTACTGATGTATTTAGAGTTCAATAGAGAGAGAGTAGATAATTGTAGAATTAGACTATATACAGTCTCATTTATCTCGGTCCATTATCACAGTCGTCACACGCACCGCGGATCTACCCTACTTCACCATGACTGATGACTACATGTCCAGCTCTTTAAGCTCCCAGAGCTTAATAGAGAATAACTATACCATAGCATTGAAATTCTTCATGAACAAAAACTTTGGGAAATCTTTTGAATTACTTAAAACTCAATTCCCAGTAATTTTTCAAAATCTAGAGTCTGGGGTAATTAGTGAAAATTTATTTGAAAAAATCATAAATTTATATTTAACAGAGGTAGGATTATTACTTCAGTCACAAAGTGAATTCAAAGTATCTAAACAAGAGAGACTCGCCATCATCGACCAATTAAAACAAGATTTCATTTTAGAAAAGTTGATATCTTACTATAAAGATTTGAATGAGATTCCATCTGAGATCTTATATAATCTTTATTTAATAAACTATATAGGATTAGATTTGGAAGTTGTTGATAAGAAGTTGGCCTTGTTGTATTCCAAGCTCAAATTCGATGATGACAAGTATTTAAAAAAATTGGTAGAATTATATGGACTTAAAGTATTACCAGAGGTTGAAAAATATGAAGATGCTAAACAATTAATTCATGAGAATCCACTTTTAATAGAAAAGGACAGGTACCTTTCTAAGATAAGAACATTGGAAAACGATAAACAAAATGAAAAAGATACAAAAGAAAAGAACAAACAACGCCAAATCAGAGAACAACATCAACGAGAAGAAAAGAAGAAATTGGAGAGGGACTTGAAGTATAAATCATTGAAACAGATTAAGGAGCAACAACCTGGACAACCAAGTGGTGAAGAAGTAAAGGAGAAGAAAAAACCAAATATCACAGACTTAAAGACTCAGGTTTTATATAATTTCCAATTAACAAGAAATTGGCTTAAAGAGAATTCTCCTATATTATTGGTTGTTATTTTGATATTGATTTTAGGTGATAAGTTTTTAAAATCCAGAAAAGTTAATGTTGTAAAGAATTTAAAAGAAACGTTAAAGATGGCTTTTAAAATAAGTTATTTATAATATACATCTATAATATACAATCTATATAAACAAAGGAACTTCTTCCACCTCCTTGTCGTCATTTACCTTCCTCCTCTTTACACCTATTTGTTGCTCTTGAAAGAACCCTTCAATCTCATTTATGTCTAATACCTCTTCCAATTCAAGCATATTTATAGTAATCAATGTACCAGTATACAGAGGGTATGTAGAATCTTGACAAATCAATTGTATAGAAAATACCCCATTAGAATCTTTTACAATCTTACATTTAGTAGATAACTTAACTGCTTTATATACTTTCCTAAAATTTGAAAATTTAAAACTCGTTATAGATTTTGTATCATTAGAAATTTCAAGTTTTTCTAAAATGGTCTTTGTATTGGGATAAATGAATTTGGAGTATCCCAAAGGACCTTCAGATATAAAATGCAATTCATTAGATAAAAAAGTTGAAAGATAAATAATTAAATCTCTAGTATTAATTTGTTGTAGATCAGATAAGAGATTATCTAAGATATCAGATTTAAGTATTAATTCGAAATTGATTAATTGATAGTCTACAAGAAGTTCTTGAGAAGGGTCATCAGATTCATAAGGATATTGGATATCAGAATAAAATGTTAGGAATTCAATTGACTCACTTATAAGATCATCATCAAATTCAATTATAAAAGGATTACCTTCACCATTATAACAGAAGTAACAAGAGATTTGTTTGTCATTAACAGCTTCAAAAGCATGGCTTATAAGACCAAGATCTAGACCAATTTTCAATTCTTCATTATTGTCTATTACTAGATTGAAATTTTTGAATAATGAGACATCTATAAAAGCTTGGATATTGATGATATGATTCAGTTGGGTATAGATGACGATCCCTTTTTGAGAGATGATAAGAAGTCCTTGGTCGGAGATGGAGCTACAGGCTTGGAAGACTGAAGATAGGTGAGATATGTGAGTTGTAGTGGAGTTGAAGTGGGCAGTCATAGAAGGTGAGAGTGCGTAAGATAAACAGATGTAATTCTACTCTTCATTAACTACCCTAAACAGATATGTAATTCTACTCTTCATTAACTACCCTAATACACAGATATATAATTCTCGATTCTATTTTTTTGATTTTGTGCAATACATTCAGCTATCCATGTAACATTTCTAATCTCTTGCTCTTTTGATCTTAACCAGGCCCAAATACTTGATAATGTAAATTGTTGAGTAAAAGCATTCTTACAATATTGCATTTCTAAATAATAAAACCAATCTTCTAATGTCTTTGATCCACCATTGGAATCTTGTTGATCATTAAAGAAATCTTGATATTCTCCAATTGATGTAATGATTGTTTTTAATTGTTCGATATCATCAACATTAGATAATTGTGTATGATAGGTTGGATATAATTTCCCGTAGTTTGGGAACAATTCCAACTTATCATCAGAGGACAATTCTTGATTTGAAAGAGTATTTAATGAGATATTAATAACTCTTTTATCACTCTCGAAATTCAATAATCTTAACATGATTTCTTTATCAGGTTCACCGAATTCTGATTCAATGAATTCAATAAAAGATTGTAAGTAATTCTTATACAACTTGTTTCTAATAATTTCGATATTTAAATCATCTAAATCATTAACTGATAAACATCCTTTAAAAAATGGTGCTAATGGTGTATCAACTAATACAATATCATATAAACTTTCAATATCTGTTGCAACTGATAATGTAGGTAAAGTATCAAACCAACCTAAAGGATGACATTTAGATAAGATTTCCAGTCTATCTCTTTCATGAATTGTTCCAGTAATCATTAATGCAACATTATCAATCATATAACCATAAGAAATATAATCTAAGAATTTGGTCATTTTACCTGATGATTGTTGTTTTAAGTATTGGAATTGTTGATATAATTTTTTTGATAAATTATCTCTAATAATTGATGTAGATAATGGTCCATTATGTTGACTTAAAAAGTTCCCATAATCTGTTGATGATAATTGTAATTTTAAGTCTTCTAAATTATCACATTGGGTAAGGTTAAGGTATTGATTACCTACGAGTAATCCATTTCTGTATCCTCTAACAACACCTTCGACATATCCATAGTCGATATTAAAGAATAATCCTTCCATAAGGGTGATCGGTGAATTCCATTCGCGAACCAACGATAAAGATAGGAATGTGAGACGAGAACAGAAGGAAGAGGGCATGGGCAATGGGCAATGTATCTATGGGTTTTTCTTCTTTCGTGTGTCTCTTTGACCACTCTTTAACCTCTTCTCCTTCTCCCCCTCTCCTCCTCTCCTCTCTCTCGTCCCTGTCCTCCCCCTCTCGTCCCTGTCCACCTTCTCACCTTGTCTCGTCCTCACTCTTTGTCCCATGTCTAATATCCTACTTGATACCCTAATATCTGACCTAGACTCCCCCCTCCAACAATACATATCTGACCCCCATGTCAAATCACAAGCCCAGGCTTATATAAATGACCTCCTTGTCAATGAAAACCTTTTATCCACAGATAATTTCACCACCTCATCTTCATCAAATCATAAAACTCTTACAGAAGAAATTGCTGAATTAGATGAATCCCAAAGAATCACAGATAAGCAATTGGCTCAAATGACAAACTCAAATAGAGACCTTATTATACATGTTAGTCAAAATTTAAAAAATATAAATAGTACAATTACTTCAGAAATGAAACAAAAAGTCTTATCAATTTCTACCATTTTAGAATCTAAAAAAGCCCTTGTTTCGAATGAAAACGTCCACTCTTCAATGGAAACAAACAATTCCATTTTAAATAATATAGACTCGGTTCTAGATTTACTTGAATTACCTACTCTTTGTAAGATTTGTATCTTACAAGGAAATTATCAAGAAGCATTAGAAATCTCTGTTCTTTCACGTAATTTAGTTATAAGATTTCCAAAGTTATCTATCACCACAAAAATCTATCAACAGATTAAACATGAGCTTAATATTATGGTTAAGAATTTAATTAAATTACTTAATACAAATCTTAAACAGAATAATCTTATTAAGATCTTTAATATCCTTAACAAACTTGATCTTACCAACTTAAAGGATTCGGATATTATAAACCCTGTTCAATCTACCGAAAGAACAAGATTCCTCAAGGTGATATATTTCAATTCTCGTTTTAAATATATTATTAATGAATTATCTAATCTTAGTCCTCTTATAAAATTCAATAAGTTCACATACCTTAAAAGGTTTATAGAAGTATATAGAAGTGAATTATCCCATTCTCTTTCGATGTTCTATACAGTAATGAACCATTCATTAAACCTTGAAGAGAATCATCAAGAAGATGATTTACTTATAAATCAATTCATAAAGAATCTTAGTTATTACCTTATAAAAGAGATGAAACAATATATTCCACAAATAAAGAATGATGGTGATGAATATAAGAGTCAACTAGATGGTCTTGTTTTGCAGATAATTTATCTTTGTAAGTCATTATCTAAATATAATCAAAACTTTGAAAACATCATGGTATGGGAGTTGTGTTATCAAGATGGGATAATTAAAGAGGAAGATTGGTTGGAGAACGTAGCAAAGGTTAGAAAGTTATAGAAGGTGTATAGTAGTCAGTATATAATCAATGTACAATCCTCCTACCTTTGATTTTTTCATTATTTCATTGGTTGCAAATTCTACGAATTTCACCGTTACCTGCTGTCTCAGAGTCTATAACTAGAGAGTCTTTAGTGAGTCCCGTACCTTACTCTTTACATTACTAATATACACTCTATACTACACTCTCTATACTCTCCCCTATACTACTTTGGCATATCATTAAAACCAAATAAGTAACCCAAGTCTTTACGACTTAATCTACTAACAGATTTCATACCCTTCTCATCTAATGCTGAATTAATTAATTCCTTCTTCTTATTTTGAAGTTGAATAATTCTCTCTTCAACTGTTCCATCTACAATCAATTTATAAATGAAAACTTCCCTTGTTTGACCAATTCTATGTGCTCTATCTTGTGCTTGTTCTTCAACATATGGATTCCAAAAAGGATCGGCTATAATAACATGTGAAGCACAATTAAGTGTTAACCCAACATTACCAGCTTTTAATGATGTTAACATCACTTTATATTTATTATTTTGATAGAATTCTTTAACTGTAAGATCTTTCTTTTCAACTGACATGGTACCATCATATCTTAAAAATGGAATTCTTGAATTATTTAACATGATCTTTAAAAGATCAAAAAATGTGGTAAATTGAGAGAAAACAATGATTTTTTCTCCTGGATATTTTTGAAATATATCTTCAATAATCTTCAACATTTCTGCCATTTTTGAAGAATATGAAAATTCTCCATATTTAACAATCATTTTTTTGATTTTATCAGCAACAGGTTGTGATTTTAAACTTGATTCAATTTGTGATTGAATAGAATATTTCGTACGTTTATCAAGATATTTCATTTGAAATAATCTGAAATCAATAATTTGTTGTTGTTTAAAAGAGATTCCACATTCTCTACATTTGATTTTATTGGTTTCTTCATCTTTAAAATCTCCAATAAATCCTTCGATACAATCTTCACAAACTTTGTGTTTACAAGGGAACATCATAATTGCATCACAGGTATATGAAATATAACAAACTGGACATGTGAAAGTCCCATCGTCGGGATCTTGAAGGGTACCATTAAGAACATCAAGAGCTGTAGAAACGGGGTCTTTTATAGTCAATGCTCTAGATTCATCTCTCTCTTTCTTAGGGTCGAAATTCTTTGCATCATAAAACATCTCTTGAAGTCCTTCAGGCTCATCAACTTCCATATCATCTTCATTCTTTACTTCACTTTGACTTGAGAACTTTCCAACATCAATCAATGCAAGATCATCATCTTCTCCTTCATCCTGTTTAACCTTTTTACTAAACTGATCACTTATTTCCATAACAATCTTTGGATCAAGATTCTCTATACCTTTATATAAACTACCAAAATTAGAAGCTCTATATTGTTCAGTTCTACCAACACCTCCTAAGAATGCAAGAAATGAATGACAACATGTTTGTCTTAATCTTAATAATAAAACAAGAAAATTCGAAAAATTTTTATCATCTTGAAATAATCTTTTTGCCTTTAATTGCATACTTTCTTCAGTTGCTTTATAACTTTCAAATTCATCTTCATCCATTGTAATATGAATTTCTTTAACATGTTTTTCAGGTAATTGTAAAATTGGCTTACCATCAATTTTTGAAGTTTTTGATCTTCTTAATAATATAGCACGTAATAAAGCTCTTAAAAAATTCATACCATCTTGATTTGATTTATTTTTAATTGGGATGGATATACGACTTCTGAAAACACTGGCTTTGGCATATGGATTGATCTTTAAGAATCTAATAATTGGATACAATTCATCAATATTATTTTGCATTGGTGTACCAGTTAAACAGAATCTATAAATTGCGCTAAGACTTGTAACTGCTTTAGCAGCAACAGTATTCTTATTCTTAATATTTTGTGCTTCATCTAAAATAATTCTATAAAAATGAGATTTAGGAGAATAAAATGGTGATGAATAATCTTCACCTCCTAATCCATGATCTGGGATAATATCTTGAGTAAATGATGTTTCATTTTTTTCGAAAACTCTTTTATAATGTTTTTTAAATTCATTAGCAAGAGTACTATATGATGTAAGTATAACATCATATCTTTGAAAATCTGAAAATGATTTAAAAACTTTATTCTTCATTGTACCATGAAAGATTCCAACTGAAACATCAACATTTGTATGGATATTGATTTCATTACCCCATTGTCTTAATAAAGACACTGGTGCTACAATAAGGGTGGTTTTCCGTTCAGGATCTAATGATTTATGACTCATAAGTAATGCAATAGATTGAATAGTTTTACCTAAACCCATATCATCTGCAAGAATACCACCTTTAGATTTAGAATCTTCCATTCTTAATAACCATGCGAGCCCAATTCTTTGATGTTTGAAAAGATTAATACGAAGCTCAGGTGGTGTTAATGGTAATCCTTCTTCTTCTTCTTCATCAGGTTTAATATTATCAAGAAGATCTTTAATATCTGCAGATTCATCTGTATTGGCGGTATAATAAGAAGGGTAACCTGTTGTAACTGGAAGTTGACTAGAAGACCCTTCCATTGAAGCTTGTAAATATGGGTTCATTGGAAGGTTTGGGTTGAGGTATGGGTTTATTTGATTATTTGGATCAATATATTGTTGAGGGAACATCAGAGGTACACTTGAATAAGACCCAGATTGTTGAGTAGGGGCAGGGTTATACTGATTTTGTGGTTCATTTTTTCTCATCATTAACTCTCTATCTACTTGACGTTGATCTTGTATGGTATCAGTTGACAGGATCATCAGATGATACTTACTACTTCTATCAAAGAGTAAAGCAAGATTTCTCTGTTTTTCTAAATTCAATTGATGAACTTCTCTTTCAAGCTTCTGCACTTGTCTAGTAATAAACTTTAGTTGATTATCTATAATCAAATGATTTTTTTTTGCATCATCAAGTTGCTTTTCCAGATTTTTCATCTCATATTGTGACATAGTTGGATCGTTATCAAAAGCTCTGACTGTTTCAAGTGTTTTTTGTTGTACATTACGAAGAGTCACACGTGCCATCATAAGTCTTCTTGAAGTATCAGCCTGTGATCTTTTCTCTGATGCAAGTCTTAATTCCATATCTTTAATCTTTTCAATGGTTATATTTAATTGACTCTGTTCAGGAGCAAAATGTGTAGTTGGAGCTGGAGAGTTAAATGCTGGAACAATTCTATTGGCTTCCTTTTGTTTAAAGGCTTCAATCTTAGCAGCTTCTTGTGGATCAACTTCAATAAGATCATCATCTGATGATTCGTCTTTGTATTCACTAACTTGTGGTTGTTCAGGTTCGGATTCTGAGAAGTCAAGGTCAGTTGTATTGATACTGGATTGGGTATTGTTAAAATAAGGGCTTTGTACACTAATTGATCTCTTTGGGGGACTAAATGTAGATTTAGTAGGGACTCTAATCTCTGGCTCAGGAGTCAGTTCGATGATTTCTACGTCATCAGTAAGGTCAATAACATCTTCTTGTGGAGGAATATCTCTTGATTTCTTTAAAAAATTATTGATCCTTGGTTGGGTAGTTGAGGGTAGAAAACTTTTCTTTTGCCTTTTATTGAATATTGAGTCCAACCTACGGGAATCTCGTATAGGTTTTGATGATGGGATATCCAGACTAGAGGTGTTTGCAGAGTCTGGGGAGGAAACATTCAGTGTTGGAGTTGATCCAACACTGGGGGGGATTGTGGACATGGTAATTATTTAGCGCGTGAGGTAGATGTGATGTATAGCGTGTAGGGAGAGAGGGAAGAAGACGAGAGGGAAGGAGACGAGAGAGGAAGAAGGCAATGTAACGAGAGGAAGAAAGAAGAAATAAACTTGGACATGTCCCACTGTACCTACACCCTTGCCCCAGTGTACCCTACACCTACACTGTCCCACTCCACGTCCCACCCTACACGCTTTACCCACACGTACACTCTACACCTTACTCACCTCTACCTTTATTCACTACCTATATTACAAATAATCTCCATTTTCCTCTAATATCTTATCCAAGCAAATCTCCAACTCAGTCTCTAATCTCTTATTATCTGGATGAAGTGCTAACCCTCTTTGATAATCAGCTCTGGCATCTTCATAATTACCCAAGAAGAAATTTGCAACTCCTCTTCTTAAGAAGTTATCTGGAGTGACCATTTGCATAGAAATCAACATATCAACATCATTAAACGCTCCTAAATAATTCTTGGTCTTTAAATATGCATCAGCTCTGGACATTAAAAACATACTTAATTCTTGTAATGTTCCTTGAAAGGCTTCGAATTTATGTCTTCTAGAAATCATCTCAATTCCTACGCTGAACTGTTTAGCTGAATCTTCCCATTTTTCACGTTTAAATGCTGCAACACCTCCTTCATAAAGTTTTTTAATCATTTTACTTAAATCCATATTAAAATTTTGTGGTGTAGCAATTGGAGGGACATCTGATCCATTTGCTATTATTTCACTTATGAGGGTATTAAGTTGGTCGGCTTCTAATTTGACTTGGGGGTCAAATCCTTCTGTAGCACTTGGTAATACTAATTTTTTGGATGATGGGTCGTAGGTTAATAAATCCATGATAACACGTAGAGTGATAAGTAGATGCGATGTGGGTCGGAGGGATGAGTGGGAGGGACGAGGGGGAGGGACGAGGGAGAGGGACGAGGGGGAGGGACGAGGGAGAGGGACGAGGGAGAGGGACGAGGGAGAGGGACGAGGGAGAGGGACGAGGGAGAGGGACGAGGGAGAGGGACGAGGGAGCCTGGTCGAGAGAGAGACCTCGAAGTCCAGCATAGGAGTCCAGTATAGGCTGATGTATGTATCGATCAATGTATCGACTTAGGGAATATCCACTGACCAGAATTTACCAGGTCTAAGATAAGAATAACTCTAGTTGTCTTCGTCTCCACACGACTCTGACTCTTATCTTGTTGCGAAACCATACTTGACTCATTTTTCACTTCACCATGGTTGACTTAAATAAACTAATTAGACCGAATATCCTAACCTTAGAACCTTACAGATGTGCTAGAGATGACTACAAAGTCGGTGTTTTACTTGACGCAAATGAAAACACCCATGGTCCTGCTTTAAGTGAAATCTCAGATCTTGAAAATTCTTTAGAATTAAATAGATATCCAGATCCACATCAACATGATTTAAAACAAAACATCATCAACTTTAGAAATAAGAACCCAAGTAAATACCTCAAAGACCAGTCAAATTTACTTAAAGTAGAAAACCTTTGTCTTGGAGTTGGAAGTGATGAAAGCATTGATTTATTATTAAGATGTGTTTGTACACCAGCTAAAGAAAAATTATTGATTTGTCCTCCAACTTATGGTATGTATTCACTTTGTGCCACCACAAATGACGTTCCAATGGTCAATGTGCCATTGACATATCCTGAATTCCAAGTAGATGTTGATCAAGTAGTAAAGACTGTTAAACAAGATTCTAATATTAAATTAGTCTATTTAACATCTCCTGGTAATCCAACAGGTAAATTAATTGACACAGGTCTTATCTTAGATGTCTTAGACAAATTAAAAGACGAAAATGTTTTAATAGTAGTTGATGAAGCATATATTGATTTTACACAACCTGATAAAGAAACTGGGTCAAGTCAATCAGTTTCAACCCTTGTAAATGAATATGATAACTTGGTTGTACTTCAAACGTTATCTAAATCCTTTGGCTTGGCTGGTATTAGATTAGGTATAACTTATTGTTCAAAGCAATTATCATACTTTCTTAATGCAATGAAATATCCATATAATATTTCATCCTTAACTGCTGCAGTTTCTTTAAGAGCTACAAGTTCTGGAATCAAAGTTTTAGAAGAAAATGTAGACAAGATCAATCAAGAGAAGGTTAAACTTGTTGAAAGTTTGAAAGATATAAAAGGTGTTGGTAGAAATATTGGTGGTATGGATTCTAATTTCCTTTTGTATGAGATCCTAGATAAGCAAGGTAATCCGTCTAACGAAATCGCTCAAAAGCTTTATACTCAATTGGCAGAAGACGATCAAGTTGTTGTTAGATTTAGAGGTAAAGAACTTAATTGTACTGGAGCATTAAGAATCTCAGTTGGTACCAAAGAAGAGAATAAGATCTTGATTGAAAAGGTTAGACAAAATTTAGACCAGTTACTTAAATAGAGTGTATAGAGTGATTATAGAGCCTGTCATCTACTCTCATCAACTCTCATCTTCAGTGCTAGTCCACCCTCAGTCCATCGTCTCACTCCATCGTCCTCACTCCTTCCATCTTCAGTTCTCACTCGGTGAAAAATCTTCATGGCTAGACAAAATTTTGTAGGCCTTGTGGTTTCACAAGGTAAAATGCAAAAAACCGTAAAGGTTAGAGTTCAAACCACCTACCATGATAAAAGAATCAACAAAGACGTCTTAAAAAGAAAAGACTACCTCGTTCATGATGAAGGTAATTTATGTAAAGAAGGTGATATCGTAAGAATTGAAGCTATACCAAAAATTTCAGCAAGAAAATTCTTTGCAATTGCAGAAATAAAAGTAAATAAAGGTCAACAATTCGAACTCTATGAAGAAGCAGCTAAAAGAAAAGTAGCTGAAGAAGAAACAAAATTACTTGAAGAAGTTATTAAAAAGAGAAAAGATTTAGATAATGTCATTACCAAAATTGAAGATTTAAAAATCTTGGATCAAATAGTTGTAAAATATAAAACCGATCAGGACGTAAATAGAGAAGAAGTCATTAAACAAATTAATGATATTAAAGAAAAATATAATATCAAATCATGGCCATCAGAAGAACCAGTTTTAGATTTAGAACTTAATAAGAAATCTAAAGATTTATCAGATCTTAAAACAAGAGAAATTTTTATAAAGGAGATTTTAGATAAATTAATGAGTGATGATTATATCAATGAAAGAAAAGAGATTTTAACAAAGATTTCTAAAAGTGATATAAATGATTTAAGAAAGGGAGTTCAAAGAAATATGTTGAGGAAGTATGTATTAGATGAAAGGAATGAGTGTCCTGTTAGTTTTTAGTGTAAATAGTAATAAAGAGCCAGGACAGAATAGTGACAAAATGACATCTAGAGGTACTTGTACGAATGATGTCAATTAGACTCCTGTGTATATACTTCTTGTTGGCACTGTATCTTGTCACAATCTATGTTAGTCTCTTGTTGGATGTTCTAGTCATCGTATTCAGTAATGTCTAGTGGTCCATCTGGTTCCACAAATTAACTTCCCCCAAGTATCCAAGATATACTTGCAATCTACTACGCTTTCTCTACGTGTTTCAATACTAGTCTACCACTCCTATATCTCTGTCTACTGTCCTCTTCTACTCTCGTCTCCTCTTCTACTCTCGTCTTCTCTTCTACTCTCGTCTTCTCTTCTACTCTCGTCTTCTCTTCTACTCTCGTCTTCTCTTCTACTCCATCTTCTCTTCTACTCTCGTCTTCTCTTCTACTCTCGTCTTCTCTTCTACTCCATCTTCTCTTCTACTCCATCTTCTCTTCTACTCCATCTTCTCTTCTACTCCATCTTCTCTTCTACTCCATCTCCTCTCCCCCTCTCCTTCTCCTTATCAACCATCTGTGATTACATAACCCGTCGCGTTATCGATAAGAATTTTCAACACAAAAATATCACAAATCGAACTTGAAGATATGGGACAAAACCTGTTGGAAAGTGACTCCTATGAGCAGCAACCACTTACTCCACAACAAGCCCTTCCTCAATATGATCCAGTCGTTTTAAAAATCTTAAACTATAAGTTCCATCTTTCACAACTTAGATATATCACCTTTTTACT
Organism: Yamadazyma kanchanaburiensis; assembly: GCA_030555785.1. NCBI lineage: Eukaryota > Fungi > Ascomycota > Pichiomycetes > Serinales > Debaryomycetaceae > Yamadazyma > Yamadazyma kanchanaburiensis. The sequence continues at coordinate 57,885 of JANIVJ010000008.1, read as the reverse complement.
TATTGGTATTGCATTATTATGGCCTTGGAATGCCTTTTTATCAGCATCTGCTTACTATGGTGAAAGGTTTAGTCACTCCACCACACTCATAAAAATCTACTCTTCGACTATGATGACAGTATCAACCTTAACATCAACACTTTATAACTATTATTTATCCCAGGTTCAACAAGGTGTTAACTATAATAAGAGAGTCAATATGGGTTTTACACTTACCCTTTTTGTGTTTATAGTTATGGCCATCTCCTGTGTAACTTATCTATTCATAGACATGTCAGATTTATTATTTTTCACCATTTTAATGACAATGGTATTCTTTTCATCTATAGCCACTGGTTTGGCTCAAAATGGTACTATGGCAATTGTTAATGTTTTAGGTGGAATCTTTGCAAATGCTGTGATGGTTGGGCAAGCAGTTGCAGGAGTATTACCATCCATAGCTCTTATAACTTCTATTTTATTAGTGGGTGAAAAGACAAAAGATGAACATACTATAGATAAGAATTACGGGATTTTTGTTTATTACATAACTGCAAGTATTGTTGCATTAGGTTCTATGGGTCTTCTTTGGTGGACTAATTTATATAAGAATCATAAGCAGTACCAATTATTGGATGAAGTTATGGAAGAAACTGGTCCTTTAGATGGTCCTCTAGATGGTCCTCCACAAGAAGAAGTTGTCCAAAAAGTATACGTACCATTTGGAGTATTATGGTCGAAATTAAAGTATATAGTTCTTACTATCTTTTTCACCTTTTCTATCACTCTTATATTCCCAGTGTTTGCTTCTATAGTAGAATCTGTTCATTCAGATTCTTCTTCAAGATTCCTTAAAAAAGATGTATTTATTCCTTTTATATATTTAGTTTGGAATCTTGGTGATCTCTTAGGTAGAATCTTTTGTGGTACTCCAGGATCAAGATTCTTAATTACAAATCCAAAAACTCTTATCACATATTCTTTAGGAAGATTGGTATTCATTCCTTTATTCCTTACATGTAATACCACCCCATTATCTTCTCATAAATCAAGTGCCTTAATCAATTCTGATTCTTGGTATATATTACTTCAATTATTGTTTGGACTTTCAAACGGTCAATTGAGTACTTCAAGTTTCATGATCATTGGGAAGTTTTGTGATACTGATGATGAGAGAGAAGCTGCTGGTGGGTTCAGTACAGTGTTTTTAAGTGTCGGGTTAGCTGTAGGTAGTATATTTAGTTATTTATTAGTGCTTTTAATTAAATAGAGAATATAAATATCCTTCTTCTGTGCCCATATGCCCTGTGCCCTGCCCCTCCTTATTTCGCAGCTCGATCTCGTCGCAAATCTAATCATGTCGTTTTGGGATAATAATAAAGACTCTTTCAAATCTGCAGGTATTGCTACCGTAAAAGGAATTGGTAAAGGTAGTGCTGCTCTTACCAAGGCCGGGTATAGAACCTATAAAAATTATGACGCAAAAAGTAAAGGTTTACCTCCACCAGGTCAAAATCCAGATGGGACTTTAAAAGCATCTGAGAATACTTACACTGGTCCTTCACAACCAACCATGTCTAAGGATCAATTAGGGGCTTTACCACCACCCCCAGGGCGTAATGTTGCTACGAGGGATTATGTGGTTGGTGCACCAAGTGCTGACCCTTTACAAGTTTACAAGCAGCCATCGCTGACGTTTCCCCCAGTACAACAGCAGTTTCCACCACAGCCCCCACAATTTCAGCAACAGCAACAACCCCAACAGTTCCAACAGGGTCAAGGCCAACAATATCAACCCCAACAGTTCCAACAGGGTCAGGTTCAAGGCCAATATCAAGCACCACAAGGTCAAGGCCAATATCAAGCACCACAAGGTCAAGGACAACAATACCAACCACCACAGGGTCAAGGACAACAATACCAACCACCACAGGGTCAAGGACAACAATATCAACCACCACAAGGCCAAGGTCAAGGACAAGGTCAAGTACCCCCACAACAACCTTACAGAGCACCAGCTCCTGTTCCCGTTCAACCCCAAACTTCAAGTTCAGTAGACTCCTCCACACCAAATTATGGACCACAATCTCAACAAATGGGCTATGGATCAGGTGACCTCCCAGCTTATCAACCAGTTGCTCCTCAAGTCCAATTGCCTCCACAGCAGCCTCAACCTCAACAACAACAGCCCATTCAACCACCTGGTCAATCATTTCCACCTCAAACCGTTGCAGCCCCCGTTCAACCAAGTCTGGAACAACCACAGCCAGATGAAGAACAACCAGTACGTAAACCTGTTCCTGATGCCTCTAAATTTGCACCACCCCCAGTTCATAATGCTAGAGGTTCTCCTTCACCAAGTCTGACAACCCCCTCCACCCCTGCACCCTCAACAAGACCTTCAGTTATATCTCCTACGAATACCGCAGGCCAGGCTCCACCTAGAAAGCCTGTACCTGCAATTGCACCTGGTATTGATGTCAACAAATTTGCACCACCTCCCAGAGCTTATCATGGAGGTGCACCACCTGTTGTTTCGCCTCCTACTAGTTCTCGTTCATCAATAAGCTCCCCTCCACCTTCAGTCCCTCAAACATCCAGGCCTGTTCCAGTACCTCCTCCAAGAACCGGGTCAGCTAGTTCTCTTACTAGTCAAAAGAAGGCCCCACCTCCAATACCAGTAAAGAAACCAACCATTAGTATGCCGTCAGACCCTCCACCCTACAGGCCTGAAGAAAATAAGGCAGAGACAACCCCAGAGACCAAACCAGAGACACCTCCCGTGGACTCCAAATCCAAGCCGTCCCCTATGGTTAAGCCAAAACCTAAAGCTTTACTGAGAACGCCCACCAGTCAATCAGGATTTCAAAGCGAAATTGAGGCTACTTTATCTCAACGATTTGGAGGGTTAAAGACCGAAGAAAACGCTTCAGAGCCATCAACAAAACCTGTGCCAGTGAAACCACCAAAACCTGTTAAGCCTAAACCAACAGTTGCAAAAAAACCAGAAACTCTCAGTACACGCACCGAGACATCACCATCACCATCACCCGGTCCTCCGCCACCACCTGCCAGGAATTACTCAAAACAAACTCTATAGATATGCATGAATAAACGAAAACATCTCTTGAACCCAATTACTTTGATTCCTTGTCTCTCTCGATCTTATCACAAGTCTTATCTCGATCGCATCGCATGAAAAATATTATGCACGAACAAGTTGAAGTAGCACCATCTCTCTCTACATACCAAGATGAGGATGTCTTCAGCTTCCAGAAATATTCCCATGAAGATAATGATAGAAAACATTTATCACCAGAAAAAATCAGCGATCCACAAAAGCTTGAACAATTAATAAAAGCATATTACTCAATCGATGAGACAGCAGAATTTATAAGATCGAATCCAAATTGTAAACGTATTACCCTTCAGTTTCCAGATAATCTTGTTTGTGATTCCAGTGCAGTTGCACAACTTCTTTCTAAGGAACTTGAACTCGAAGTCCAACCTGTAACCCCAGAAGAACCTTCTGGTGACTGTGGTTCTTGTGGATGCAAATCTTCAGATGAGAACCAAAGTATTTGGATTCTTGCTGATACTTCTTATTCTCCATGTTGTGTAGATGAAGTAGCTGCTGAACATGTCAAAGGAGACCTTGTTATACATTATGGAGATGCTTGTTTAAACCCTGTTAATAAGGTACAAGTTGGTTATGTATTTGGTAAACCAGTAATAGATACAGAAAAAGTCATTAATGAATTTGAAAAAAAGTTCGAAGATACTGAACAGAATATTCTCCTTATGTCAGATGCTCCACATTCATATACATTAAATCTGTTATATAAAGAGTTGGTAAAGAAATATCCAAACTTGGCATATGCTGATATTCTGCAACAGTCTTTTAAACTGGCAAAGATCATCGGATATAATCCACAAGAAAGTAATACAGAGCTACACTTGCTTAATAGAGGGTTCCATGGATTAAAGGAAACAGAAGATATAGAAGATGTTTTAATGACATATAATCTCTTCCATATTGGAGTACCTGAAGCTCCAAGGTTATTAAAATTAACAACAGTATTTGAATCTGTTTCTATTTATAATCCCCAATCACAAAAATTGTTCACAGGACCATTTCCAAATCTAATGAAACGTTATAGATTTATGAATGTTGCAAGATCAGCTGGTACAATTGGGTTACTTGTTAATACTTTATCACTCGCTAATACAAAGACTATCCTTAATAAATTAAAATCTAAAATTATAGAAGCTGGAAAGAAACATTATATGTTTGTTGTTGGTAAACCCAATGTAGCTAAACTAGCAAATTTTGAACCTGTTGATGTATGGTGTATATTAGGATGTGATCATCAAGGTATTATTCTTGATCAAGGTAATGAATATTTCAAGCCAATAGTTACACCATTTGAGCTTTTATTGGCATTAAATCAAGAACTTAGTTGGAGTGGGAAATGGGAGACAGATTTTGAAAAATTAATAGAACAAATGGGAGGAGAAGAAGAGGAAGAGAATGAGAAGGATGAAGATGATGAGGAGTCTGATGAACCACAGTTTGATCCTGTTACTGGACAATTTGTCAGTACATCAAGACCATTAAGAAGACCAAATTATTTATCTGTTGAAGCAGGTGAAGAGATTGTCCCTGGGGCTTCAGAAAGTGCATTAATTGAAAGATTTTCTACGGACATTGTTATTAAAGATACAGTAAGTACAGCAGCAGTCCAATTACAAAATAGACATTGGACTGGTCTTGGAAGTGATTATGTAGATGATGAGGAGTCTTCTAAGGGAGCCTTGGTTGAAGATGGTATTAAGGGGATTGCAAGAGGGTACCAATTCGATATGGATAATAAATAGTGTAAATAAGAAATATAAGTACCTGATATTCACTTCTGTTTTTTCGCAACCAATTTTTTATGTGCAACATAGACACCATAGTTTCTGTAATAGGACAATATGGTAATATCAGCCTAGTCTTTGTGATCCTGGTACTGTACGTATAATGTGTTAATCCGAATATTCCTGTTCTAACTCCAGACTTTATCATGGCACATATTTGATCCCAGCCGTATTGATAGTTGGCCTTATGCTCATTAATTTTTCAGTACGAATAGATGGAAAGATAAAGACCAGGAACATCGATACTTTCGGGTCTAAAGATGGGGCTATAATGGTTGGGTGCTCCAGGGGTCTTGGAATAGAGATGGTTCATACTTTAAAAGCTCTCGGAATGGGTAAGATCATTATCATAGATATAGTAGATCCGGAAATAGAGTCTGTAGATTTCTTTAAATGTGATATAAGTGATCAACAAAAGTACGAATCTGTGCTCAGAAACTCCATAGCATCGTGTGAATCAAGTGGGTACCGTGTCAGACTCTTTGTAAATAACGCAGGTATTAGACACCATAGTTCTATCCTCTCTATGGAATCAGATGAGATAACGAGATTATATAGTATCAACGTCCTTTCATATATCTGGGCCACAAAAGTGATTCTAAACCATCACTTGAAAACACCTGATCAGCCATTATCTATAGTAACGGTTTCATCAGTACTATCGCTTTTAGCACCTAAGAACCTTTCAATCTATTCATCTACTAAAGCAGCCTTAAGTCAAGTACACGAAGGACTTGCAGAAGAATTATCTGATTATCCAAATATCAATTTATTGCTTGTTCTACCTGGACAACTCCTGAAAGGAATGTTTGATGATGTAAATCCATCAAGAACATTTTTTGCACCCGTTATAGATCATAAGAAATTGGCTAATGAGATAATTATGAAGGTTAATAGAGGAGATCAAGGAATGTTGATAAAGCCGTTATATGGTAGGTTTCTTCCTGTGGTTAAGATTCTACCATATTCAATGGTTAGGGTATGTAGATGGTTCTCGGAGATGGATAAGAAGGTGGGGGGTGAAAAAAATGGACAGGAAAAAGACCAGATAGATAGATGGACATATATAGAAGATATCGACAGTAGAGAATAGACAATAAGATATAGACAGATCAATATATATTACACTATATGAACCATTTTCGTAACCTACTCTAATCCTTCTTTCTTGCAACCTTTTCAAGCTCACCCTTTAAAATCTCCTTCAAATTTTCATGGTGGAAATTTGTGAAAGTGTCAAACAACTTTGTGAACTCCACCAGTAGCTTTCTGACTTCTCCTGACTTGAATCTCAACTCGATGTTATAAATAGGCTCATACTTTGGACTATGTGTTACAATTGTAAGTTCATTACCAGCCTCGTCATGTCCAATATATTTGATATTATTATATTTCTTTGAAGAGGTGAAGAAAAGTAAGACACCACTGATAAGGAAGTAAGCAGCAAGGATCACCACCATATAGTTGAAGGAATCTTCAAAGGACAACTTCTTATCTATTAAGAATAAACCTCCAGTTAAGGCTACAGTTGTGATACCGAGACCGAGCTTGAGATCAGTTAATGCAAAATTTTCATCGTAACCAAGACTTTCTAAAATACTTGGAAGACATTCGTCTACGATAGTTCTTAATTGAACTACGTTGCTGGCGGTTAGTAGAAATTGACACGAGGGTGGGGTACATACTATAAATTTATCTTTGGAGTTGACATACGTGGAGTCTGCGAAAAAGTGAGAGTAGAGCTGATCGTATCTTAGAGAGAGTCTAGAGCTAGGTATATCTTATAATTTATTCTCCTATAAACCCCCGACGGACCAAATCTCTTGTTCGTCTTCAATTCTATCACTAAATAAAGTCTCTTCATCACCACCTTGTTCGATTCTTTCAACCTCGATCTTTGCTAATCTCATTGCTACTCTTCTAGTATAATCACCAATTGATCTCTTTGGGAATTTAAGACCCAATTCTTGTAATTCAATTGGATCATTTTGTTGGTCAAACCAATTGTTAAATTTGTCTTCAGTTTCAGTGAGTTGTAAGATTGACATATAAGCCTTTTCAGCAGCTATTTTAATAGGAATTATCATTGATCTAACATTATTAAATACAGATGGAATAAGAATATTAAGATCAGATTCAATGTATTGATATTTCTTTCTTGCAACAGTTCTAAGAATACTAAGAGAAATTCTTTTTGTATCATTAGAATGATCAACCTTATTAATTAATGAACAAAGTTGAAGTATTAAACTTGAAGATTGAGAGGCTGAAAGTTCAATAGGTCCAAGTAATAATTTACCGATACCTAAAACACTATTATCACTGAGGAAAGAATCTGAATTGTTACTTGTTGAAATTAAAAATTCAATAATTTGATCGGATAATGATAAAAGTTTGGTACCACTTTCTTTCAAGAATGCATTTAATCCAATGATTGAAAATCTTAATTGGTCAACATCTTTTGTTAAGATTTTATTCTTTAAAATTGTTTCAGTTTCTTCAGTGCTTAAAATCCTTGAAACTGTACCAAGTAATTTAGCATATTGAATACTAATTTTACCTTTAACATTACCAAATTCATCTTCAATTAAATTCATGATGTTTTGTTTACTTGATTCATTTAATTTATCACCAGATTTTTGAACAATTTCAAGAATAGCTTTTAACATTGTAAGTTTAATTTCTTCAATATCTGAATTTTTACATCCACTAATAAGTTCAATAATAAGTGAATCAATACGAGGTTGGAATTTAATTAAAATACCCAATCCTTCAACTGATCTATTTCTTAAATCATCATTACTTGGATCACTAAGTAATCTAACAAATGTTCTTTGTAATTGTGGTATAAAAGGTCTTAAAAATTGTGGGATTTTTAAGAGTAAATTATTAATACCAACTAAGATATTTGCTTTGATGTTTGAATTAACTTTCTCTCCAATAACTCTAATTAATGGACCAGTAATAACGGTTGAAAATGGTCTTAAATTAGCAGCTGGAGTCTTTTCAATGATATCTGAAATACCAATTGCACTTAATTCTTTTTGTTCTCCATTACCATACATTAATCCTTGTAAGAAAATTGGTAAAATACAATTTGGACCTTTTGGTAATCCAAAAGCTTCTAATTCTTCACCTTTAACTCCACATAATGATAATGATTGTTGAGCAGGTTTAACTAATCTATCAAGAGATTCTTTTGGTTGGGCTTTAACTAATGAATTTAATGCTTCAAAAGTTCCTTTAACAACTTCAATTGATTTATCACCAAGTGAAAGAATAAATGATGAAATCATATCAACAAGATAAACTGAATAATCAAGATTAGTATTTGTGAAAAATGATCCTAATCTTTCATAAACAACTGCTCTCTTTTTATAATCTTCATGTTTGGTTAATGATAAAAGTGTTTGAAGTAATGGATTAACCCCATCTTGATCATTTATAGATATTAAAATCTTATCAAATGATTCTTCAATAAAGGATTTATCTTCACCTTCAGATGAAACAATTAAATCAATAAGAGTATTAATAATAAGAGTTAATTTTCTATATAATGCATTACCAGCAACTGATGCTAAACTACTTAATGCTCCAACTTTAAATGTATCAATTGGTGGTGATAATAATGTTGGAATTAAAATTGGGAAAATAATATCTGATTTAGTTGACATAATATCTTGTAATGCTAAAAGGGCATATTTACTATCAGATGTTAACATATTAAGTAAGTTTGGAATAATATCATCAATAACTTTTTTACCCAATTCAGATTGAAGAGCATCAAATCCAATAGCAGATGCACTTCTAACATTTGAATTTTCATCAATAAGAGTACGTTGAATGATTTCAATAAAAGTGTCTTGATAACTAATAAGACCTTCTTCACTTGAACTTTTAATTAATTCAGTTAATGCAATACAAACACCTTCTTTAATATTTGAATCATCTGAATCTAATAAATTTAATAAATTTGGTAAGATTTGAGAAAGAGAATTACTTGCACCAACACGTTTAACCATTTCACCCATTGTTGTTGCAGCAATTGTCTTTTCAACTTCTTCATCACTTGCTAATTTCTTAATAATAATTTGAACAAGTTCTGGTAAAATTTCTTTAACCATTTTTGGAGTATTTGCAACAAGTGCTTTCCAAATTTCAATTGTTTTAACTCTAACAACATTATTAACATCACTTCTACAAATAAATAATAATGAAAGAACTTTATCTCTATGATCTTTACCAAGAATATCTGATAAATTCTTTGTGAGTTCACCAGAATCAAAATCTTCTTCCAATTCATTTTTACCAGAAATTCCTGTAACTTGAAATAATAAATCTCCTGTTAATTCAACTGATGAAAGTCTAATTCTATAATTAACATCATTTAATCCAGCTTCTAATTCTGGTAATAATAAATCAATTGCAATCTTAGCATAATTCTTAACAATTAATCTACCAGATCTTAATGCCATATCTCTAATTTCTTCATCAGTATCAGCTAAACCATTAAGAATTGGTGGAATAATCTTATTAAGATATGGTGAAAATTGCAGTCCAAAACAAACTGGTAAATATAATAATAATGGCATAAATCCGGCTCTGATAAAAGTTTTGGAAGATTTAGCATTTGATAAAATTGTTGGAAGTAATTCATCTAATTTACTTAATCCTAAACCACAAATAACTTCTGCCAATGCTTGGGCACTACCAAGACGATCACCTGCTTTAGATTCATCTTGTAAATTAGATAATAATTTTGGAATTAAATCTGGGAATTGTTCTTCTCCTAATTTTTCAACTAATGATCCTAAAGCTCTAGCAGCTGTTGATCTTGTTGCAGGTACTGGATCAACCATTGAAATTTCTAATTCTTGAATTAATGATGAAAGATAAGGTTTTAAATCTTTTGTATCAACCAAAATAGCCATGTTACCAACAATTTGACATGCTTTTCTTTTTGTACTTGCACTTCTATCCTTCATAGCTCTATGAATAACGTGAATAATAAGTGCTAAAGAAGGTCCATCAATATAATGAACAAATTGAGTTTTAATTAATTTATCAAGTGCTGGATCTGTAAATCTTGTTGGATCACCAATTGCTTGAATTAAATCAGGAACAATTTTTTGAATTTCTGGATTTCTAATAACTTCACCGAATCTTTTTAATGAAAGATCTGCTGCTTTTCTAACTTCTTTATGAGTATCATTAAGTACACCAACAATTTCTGGTACAATAATTGAAAGAGATGAGGATAATTGTGCAGGATCTAAATATGCCATAGCACCAAGTAATTCAACACTACCTTTTTTAGATCTCCAAGCAATTTCATCTAAATTCTTAATAGCAAGAGGAATTAATTTCTTAACACCATAACTTGTAGTATTTGCCATAATGATCTTAGCAGCTTTATCAGTGGCTAATCTAACTTCAGGAGTTTGATCACCAAGTGCTTTCAAAAGATTTGGTAAGATTTCAATAACATATGGTTCAAAGAATTTGGTAAGATTAAATGATAAAGTTTCATAAACAAATGAAACACTTTCTCTTTTAGTTGGATTCTTTTTATCTTCACTTGCATCATCTAAAAGTCTCATGATTTGATATTCTTGAAGAGCTTTAATACCAATACCTTTAACAAGACCTGAAATACCATAAGCACAACCTTTTCTTATATAAATTGATGAATCACTGAATAAAGTTTCGAAAAGAGAATCAAAATTTGATTGAATTACATCATTTTTCATTAAATGAACTAATGAAGCTAAACATTTTGAAATTGCAATTTGAACAGATTCACTTGGAGTTTTAAGAGTATCAATTAATCTATTAAGAATAATATCAATTCTTGAATCATTAGAATCAAAATGTTGTCCTAAAGAACCATAAAGAATAATAATAGATTCTTTAATATTATTTTCATTAATAGTTTCTAATCCATTTTCAAACATTGGGATAAGATTTTCAAGATCTTTGAGTTCAAATTGACTAATAATTTCAAGACCTGAATCTTGTAATTCTTGACGTACTAAGTCATTTTTATCATCTAAAGCTTTTTGTTCAATTAAAAATTTGAATACTTTAATGATTTGATCAGAGGTAAGAGTTTTTGTTAATTCTTTAAGAACCAAAGCAACTGTTGATCTACTTTCCCATTCATCTTTATTTGTGATAGAACTTTTAATAACCAATCCGAATTCATCTAATTTTGGTGGTGGTGGTTTTGATTTAGTATCATAAAATTCAAATAAAAAGTTAAGGAATTCATCCAAATTTCCAATACTTGATACAATAGATTTTGCAATTGATAATCTTAAACCAGAATCTTGTTGACTTGAAAAGCTTTCCAAAATTTCAAAAGGAGTTTTATCAGAAATTTTAAAATCATTTTCATCCCAAATTGTTTTAGAAAGATTTGAAATGTGATCTTCAGTATCATGAATTGTAACCCAAATTTCATTAACACAAGATAAATCGAATTCAAATTCAGAATCAAAGATTTCAAGAATGATTAATTTAATATTTGTATCCGAAGTAATAAGATGATCAAAAAGAATTTGAATGTCTTTAACGTCAAAATTAATAGAAATGTTTGAACAAACTGATACTAAACAATCTTTTGAAAGTTTTGATTTCAGAGGAATTTTAATTAATTTCAAAAGATAATTAACAAGTAAATCTCTTGGAATAAGATTACTTGAAAAGATATCAGCATGACTATTAAGAATTTCAATACCTAAAAGTAATTGTTCTTCTTTTGGATCTTCATTAACGAATTCAGAAGTGGTTACAAGTTTTGAAGATTTCAAACAAACATCATATCCAATTTCTAAAATCTTTAAAAGCATTGGATATAAATATGACATTGTAACGAAATCTAATGACATTTGATCAGAAAGAAATTTGATTCTGAAAAGAATTTTAGATATAACAGAATCTTCTGGTTCTTCATTTGTATAAAATTTGATGGTATTAAGACCAATAAGAGTTTTAAAACTGAGGTCAAATTTTGATGAAATATTCAGTGATAATTGAAGAAATGTATTTTTAAAATGATCTCCTGTAACAGAATTAATAAGACTATAATTTTTAAATAACTTGGTGATAATTGTCATTAAACTTGGGTACCATGTATTAATATCAGTATCAAAATTCTTTGAGATATCGATCAACTCATTAATGATGTTAAAATTCTTGATTAAAATTTCAACTTTTTCTTGAACTTGATCTTTAATAATAAGCTCTTTCTTCTTTTGTTCATCGACTAATTTTTGATCTTCTTTTGATACTTTCTTCAACTCCTTTTTAAGATCTAATTCCCATTTCTTTGTTTCATAATCTTTTGAATTTTTATCAAGTTCAAATTTGGAATTCTTTATAACATTAACAATTGGTAATTCACTATCATTTTCCCACATTTGAAGAGATAATTCATCAATGTCAAAATCCATTTGATTGAAACTTTCAATAAGTTTAGGAATTATAAGTTTTGGTACAATGAAACATAATTGACCTGTTGTTTTAATACCACTTGAATAAATCAAAGGACTTGTTTTATTTGAAAAAATCCCTTCAATTAATTCCCAAACTTGTTGGAAATTGGATGAGATGAATTGTTCAATATTAAGAGAAATAAGTTGTGATAATCCAATATAACCATTCTTAATGCCCAATTCACTAATATTTGAAAGAATAACAAGTTTGATGGAGTTACAAGATTTAATGAAGGTTTTAAGACTCAGAGAGATGACTTTATTATTAAGATTCAACTCATCAACTGGTGAGATATAATAAGTATATGTTGAATCAATAACTTCATTAACAATTGATTCATCACATTTACTAAGACTATTAATCCCTTCAATTCTATCAAGATGGGAGATGTTATTAGAACTAATAACATAAAGCCAACATAATCCAAAATCTGGGAATTTTCTGAAAGTTTCTAACATCCTTACACCCCAATAAACATCAATTGAATCAATTAATTTACCAAAGATCTTGATTGAAATAATTGGAACTTTATCATTATCAAAGACCTTAGATAAGTCAATAGAGAGACCGAATTTTTCAATCAAATGAACTGTAACAAAAATACAACTGATACCTTTATTATTAACCATTAATAAAGGAGATGATAAGAATTCGGAGATTGTTGTATTGAAATCTAAATCCTTAATTCTAGATGCATCGTCTACATTCAATCCAACTTCATTAAACCATAATCTCCTTATGTTTAATTTCTTATTTTTGAATCCATCATTTATAAGATTTTGATATTCAGAAACTTGATCAATTTTAAAATAGTTTTGAATAAATGATTTGATGAGATGGATAAGAGTTAATTCATTTAAATCCTTCTTTAAAACAGGTGCAAGTTTCTTTAAGAAATCAGATTTATCTTCAATGTTTGCTCTACTTAATAATTTATATAATAAGATTTTTGAATCTATTGAACCAGATTTTGATAATTCAAAGATTTGATCATAGTTAGAAAACCCTAAATGATCAAGACATGAATAACATTCATTCCTTATCAATTCCTTAGTATTCTTCAATCCATTCAAAACTTTTGAAATGAATTTTGATTGATTAATTTCTTTAATGAGAATATCATTGGTAATTGATTTTAAGAAAGTTGGTATTAAATATCCTAAAGATACCTCGGAGTTCTTCATAATAAGTTTTTCAAAACTTGACAAGATATTCAAGAGGTTTTTTGAATCAATAAACTCATTCAAATAAACTCCGAATTGATTAAGTGAATAAATTGGTGGAGGATTTTTTGGGAATGAATTAGTGATCAAAGTAATGAATTTATTTGTGATTTCTTCAGTCTTTGTAGTTAAATGATTATGTAAATCAGGTTTAGAAGGTAATAAATCAATCACAGTACTTGATGTCAAAGATATAAGATTAAGATCAAATTGTTCAATTATATTATCAATTGAATCTTTTGTTAAAGATGAAGCAAGAGAGAACTTAATATTCGAAACAATTGATTTAGAGATTCTATTATTTCTGCTTGAATCATTTGAAGATCCTTCTAAACATAAATTAATAGTTTGAATCCAAATTTTCAACACATCTTTTGATAAATCATGAACTGCCAAATCATTACACCAAGTTAAAATAGTCAATAAATCAGTTAAAGCAATGGATTTGGAAGTATTTACAACCAGTGAAATAAATTTTATGATATCGTTGGATTTACCATTTTCAATGAAATATTTAATGATAGTTGCAACCAAAGAACGAGATTGTGAATCTTGATAATAATTATATGAGTTAAGGGAGAAAATGAAAAGGGTTGATTTGTCAGATGAGTCCAAATCTCCGTTTGATAATTGGGTCACGAGATTTTTTAGATATGGAACTCTAACATTAGTTAGAGAGTTGGTTAGAGCCAATCTGTCAATCATGGTGGAGGTTGAAAAATTTTCATGCGAATGGGTCGAAATAGGACGAGAGACAGAGAGGGGGACGACGGAGGGGCTAAGGAGAGGGTTGAGAGAGTAGAGGTAGGGTGGTATATAGGAGAAAATTGTTACTAGAGTTGGTAGAAGGGGATGGAACAGGATCTATTTAATACATTCATGGGATACCGTTTCTGGCTGGACCTCACGATCTCACGATTTACCACGATCTCACTGGTGTCTCGTAGTAATCTATTCAGACTATTCAGCCCAATGACTCATACTGACTCATCTTCCTATGAATCCCCAGTACCCTGTGATCTCATTCCTCCTGTATATTCACTATTGTACTATCTGTCTATACTCCTGTATATTCGCCAGCATTTTTTTTTTTAGAACAAATTTTCTCTTCCTCTGACGATCTACCACCATCTACCACCATTTCTCACAAACCTCTCGCTAACTTCTCCCTATCTGCCTATCTCATTTACTTTTGCGATCTCGATAAAGTCATTGCAAATAAATTACCTTAATGGAATCACAATATAAAGAAGATCCAAATTTAATTGTAACGCCAGATCACTACTCTGGTGGTGTACCCGTGTTCAAACCTACTTTCCAACAATTTAAAGATTTTTATAAGTTCAATAAGGCAATTAATAAGTATGGTATGAAATCGGGTATAGTGAAAATTATTCCACCAGATGAATGGATCAAGCTAACCGCCAATTGTTATAATACCAAGAACATAGACAGTGTAAGGATCCGTAATCCGATTATCCAACATATAAATCAGTGTAACAATGGTGTTTACACTCAACAGAATGAAGAGAGGTTGAGGTCGTATAGTATGAGCCAATGGAAGGAATTATCAGCCAAGAGTAATCATCAGCCACCAGAGACTGCAAGAAGAAAGAGAGAAGAAAGCACTGAGAAAGAGAACCGAAAGAAGGCTCAAGACCAGACCCTGGAATTTAGTTATGCGAATAGGACAAGATCTGGAAGTAAGAAAGATGACACAAAGCCCAAAGTTAAAGGAAGACCAAGTTGTAGTGAAGGACCCCTTTCGTTCGATTCCTCTTCTTTTACCCCGGAAAGATGTGAACAATTAGAAAGAATTTATTGGAAATCTCTTACTTATGCAGAACCAATGTATGGAGCAGACTCTATGGGATCACTTTTCTCTCCAAAACTCAAAATTTGGAACGTTGCAAAACTTCCAAATTTACTCGATTTAATGGATGAAAAATTACCTGGTGTAAATGATGCATATCTCTATGCTGGTTTATGGAAAGCAACATTTGCATGGCATCTAGAAGATCAAGATCTTTACTCTATAAATTATCTTCATTTTGGTGCTCCAAAACAATGGTATTCTATCCCACAAGATGAAATAGATAGATTCTTTAATCTTATGAAAGATACTTTTAATGATGAATATAAGAATTGTCCTGAATTCTTAAGACATAAGACGTTTCTTGTAAGTCCACAATTCCTTGATAAACATGGAATTAGATATAATAGTATAGTACATAATGAGAAGGAATTCATGATAACGTATCCATATGGGTACCATGCTGGGTTTAATTATGGGTATAATTTAGCCGAATCTGTTAATTTTGCATTGGATGATTGGTTTCCTTTTGGTGAGAAAACTAAGAAATGTGAATGTATACAAGATAGTGTAGGGATCAATGTTAGACAATTGTATTGTAGATATAAGGGGGTACCTTTTGATGTACCTGAGTTGGTGAGTGATAGTGGTAGTGAAGGAGAGAAGACGATCAAGAGAAAGGGTGAAGTGAGGGAAGAGAAAGTAAAGAGGAGGAGAGCAAGTGAACCAAAGAGTGTAGATAAGATACCAGAGAAGAAGAGTGTAGAGAAAGTAGAATTTTCGTGCTACCTTTGTCCTAATGACCTTCCTGACCAATTGACATCTCTTCACCAATTCCAACTCCTTGAAACTGATGCTCCTTCCATCAAAGTACACAGATTTTGTAGTCTCTTGTTCCCTAAAGAATTAAGTATTGTTGGAAATAAAGTACATGGTATAAATCTAATCTCCAAGGCTCAAAGAAATCTTAAGTGTCTTGGGTGTAAAAAGAAATTGGTTGGTGCTTGTTTCCAATGTAGTGTAGGAAGGTGTTGTAGAGCTTATCACCCTACTTGTAGTATTAAAGACGGTGCTACATTTGATTTACCAAATGGATTTATTTGTAAGTATCATTTTCTGAAATATAAAGGTGTAACGATTGGGTTGACCGATATTGCTTCTGGAACCTTGATTCAATGGAACCAAGGGTCGAAAAAGGGTGATTTCGGATGTGGAATTGTTAAGAAGAATGATCAAAAGGAAATGACCTTTTTAGTATCTGAATATCCACAAATGAATGAGAGGGAAGTTAAGTATGATGATGTATTGAAATTAGATGGTGAAGCTCGTATTGATGATTTTTTTTTGTATAAAAAGAGAGGTAGAAAACCAAAAGAAGAGAAGACAGAAATTAGTAGTATTGAATCTAAATCTAAACCTGGTAGGCCTAAAAAGACAATAATTTCATCACCAGATGATTTTGCTGTAACAGGATTAGAATCTAAAAACCTCCAACTTCGTAAGTCTAATAGTTTTGTTGTTGAAGAGTTGGTGTCAGATTTACCAAATACAAATTTCAAAGAATTTTGGTATCATTTACCTGATCATTCAGATGATCAATTTGATAGGTATACTAGCGATATGAAGAAACCGTTTCCCAACGATCCATATTTTTTGAAGCAAATGAAGAGAAAGGGTAGAGGTGATAGGGCTAGATCTGATCCAGGAATGGGAGATGCAGGGAAGATAAATACTGGGCCTGAGGTTATGTCAGTGGAAGTGGTTCCAGTGGTTCCAGAGGTCCCAGAGGTCCCAGAGGTCCCAGAGGTGGTCCCAGAGGTGGTTCCAGTTATGGCACAGGCACCACCTCCTGTGGTTCCTATGGGAATGACTCCTGAAATTAACCCAGGAATTCCTATGACTATTGCCCCAAACATCCCTGTATATCAACCACAATACTCTCAAGTCCCACCACCTTACCCACAGTATTCACATCCCCCACAATACCAACAGGCCCATAGACAATATCCAATTCCAGGACAATTTTATAATTAGGATAGTTTAATGAATAACGTAGTAGATAATGTAGATAGGAGGGGCTAGGAATCTAAGGAGAGTTGACAGCGGGAGAGGATTTAGAAAGGTGTGGGGATAGAGCTAATTTGTAGTCATTTCGTCCCCAGTCCTCAGTCCTGTCGCACTACCGTCACTAGACCTGCCGCACTCGAAAATTTTCACTCCACTGCTTACTCATACCAGACACTGCTTTCTTAACTGATAGTGGTAAACCGATATTCAAACGCAAAGAATCAGTCAAGTCAAGTCAAGTAAAGTCAAGTCATCATGACCGAAGTTGAAGAACCTTTTACAGGACCAAACCTTAACATCACCCTTGTATGTCCTGATTGTAAAATGTACCCACCAGATCTTATTGAAAGATTTAGTGAAGGAGATATCGTTTGTGGTAGTTGTGGACTCGTCCTTAGTGACCGAGTGGTCGATACTAGAAGTGAATGGAGAACATTCAGTAATGATGATCAAAATGGTGATGATCCAAGTCGTGTAGGTGATGCAGGTAATCCACTTTTAGATCATGAAAATTTATCAACTATGATTTCTCAAAGTCCTGAGAATATTAGAATTGGTAGAGAATTAAGTAGAGCACAATCAAAGTCTTTTGTTGATAAAAAAGATAATGCTCTTGCAGCAGCATTTGCTAAAATTAGTCAAATGTGTGATGGATTTCAACTTCCAAGAATTGTTCAAGATGCTGCAAAAGAAGTATATAAATTAGTATATGAAGAAAGACCATTAAGAGGGAAGTCTCAAGAAAGTATAATGGCAGCATCGATTTTTGTAGGTTGTAGAAAAGCAAAAGTTCCACGTACTTTTAAAGAAATTTGGGCTTTAACAAATGTACCAAAGAAAGAAATTGGTAAAGTATATAAAATCATGGAGCGTATTATAAGAGAAAAGACTGCAATTAATCCTTCTGCTTTCTCATTAGCTGAAGATAATATGCAAACAACTCAAACTTCTGCTGAAGATTTGATTAGAAGATATTGTTCTCACTTAGGTTTAGGTACAAAGATTACAAATTCTGCTGAATATATTGCAAGAAAATGTAAAGAATTGGGTGTTTTAGCTGGTAGATCCCCAACTACAATTGCTGCAACTGTAATTTATATGTCTACGGTAATTTTTGGTGCTGATTTACAAACTTCAAAAATTGCTGATAAGACCGGGGTTAGTGAAGGTACAATTAAGACTTCATATAGAGTAATTATTGAGCAAAGGGAAGAATTAACTAATCCTGAATGGAATGTTGATTTGAGTGTATTAGATAGGAAATAATGAAATGAATGAAAAAGGTAGTGATCGTTTCTACTCTCTACTCTATCAATGCCTCTATTTACTCCCCATTTCTTTCCTATTTATTCCTCTCCTCTCTCCAGTTTTCTAGTTTTTGCAATCATCGCATTTCTCACATTATGTTGCTAAATCAATGAACCAAATAAATTGCTTAAAAATTCATTCTTTATCTTGGACAAGACAATTAAAACCCTTCAACGTCCACCAATACCGCTTTTCTTCTCTTTCTCAAAACCACCCTAATATTCTACCAAAATACCCCATAGTTTTATGTCATGGACTTTCTGGTTTTGACACGTTAATCTTTCTACCAAGACCAAAATTTTGGAGACAAAATACCGTTAAAAGAGTTATACGAGATGGGTTAATTAAAGTAGACTATTGGTGGGGTATTCAGGACGTCTTAACAAATCTTGGTTGTCAAGTTTATGTTGGTAGAGTACCTCCATTTGGAACCATTGAAGCCAGGGCTCGCAGCTTGAATGAATTCTTAGAATCACAATTTGCCGATAAAGATGTTAAGAATGTCAATCTTATAGCTCATTCAATGGGAGGTCTTGATGCCAGGTATCTAATTTCTAAATTAAAGCCAAATAATTATAAAGTAGCATCTCTCACAACAGTTTCAACTCCTCATAAAGGTAGTGAAGTTGCAGATTATGTAATGAACCATGTAGTACCACAAATGGTTAGTCCGTTGGTACCAAGTGCAATACCACAATTGACACAAAAATCTTTAGAAGAGTTTAATCAACAAGTGCCAAATGATGATCTGGTTAGTTATTTTTCATATGGTGCTAAATTTGTACCTAGATGGTATAGTTTATTCAAATTCCCATGGAATATAATACAAGAACAGGGTGGTGAAAACGATGGTCTTGTAAGTGTGGAGAGTTCTCAGTGGGGTGAATACCTAGGAACGTTAGAAAATGTTGATCATTTAGATTTAATTAATTGGACTAATCGAATGAGAGTTTTATTCAAAGGTAAGGGCGATGGATTTGATGCATTGAAGTTTTATGAAGATGTGGTTAGAGAGTTGGCAAAAAGGGGATATTAGAATAGAGTCTAGATTTAAATTACATAGAGTCAATAATATTATGTATTAATCGGTTTTAAATAAATAAAGGAATGATCTACTCATTCATAGAAATCATCTTGATATATCTGAATTCTTCTATACCCCATTTCCCATTGAATCTTCCATACCCACTCTCTTTAAACCCTCCATGAGGGGCTGAAGCTTCATCATAAATTGTTGGTCCATTGATATGGACACCTCCTGATTCGATCTTTCTTGCATACTTTTGAGCTTTATAAACATTTTGACTCCAAATAGATACTTTAAGTCCATACATTTCTTCATTAATCTCTTCAATCAATTTGTTAGTATCTTCAAATTGATAAATACAAACTACTGGTCCGAATGTTTCAGTAGTAAAAATTTCCATTTCAGGTGTAATTCCTTCAAGTACAAGGGGCGTTATCATTGAATCCTTTGGAAGGTCACCAAATAAAACTCTTGCACCTTTGGTTATAGCATCATTTATAAGACTTTTAACCGAATCTGTGAATCTTTGACTTCTTTGAGGAATGTAATAATCTTTATCCTCCAACATCTTTGGACCAACCACTCCAAGTCTGTCCTTGAATTCCTCATATTTGTCTTTGTGTATAAAGATTTTATCAGTCGACATACAAATTTGACCTTTGTGACTCCAAGAACCCCATAAATTTACCCCAAGGGCCTTTTCTAAATCAGCATCATGTTCAATTATTGAGCAATTCTTACCACCAAGTTCTAAAATACATGGTTTAAGATATTGACCAGCAACTGAAGCAACTTGTTTACCAACAAAAGTTGACCCTGTGAAACTAATTTTACGAATATATTTATTCGATATTATAGCATTAACCATTTTTTTATTATCCTCTGGTTGAACGTTTACAAGTTGAATGGTGGTAGGAGGTACTCCAGCATCGTGTAAAGCTTTAACCCAAAGATAACCAATTTTCAGAGATAATTCAGAAGCTTTAAGTATTACAGAGCAACCAGCAGCTAATGGAGCAGTTATAGTACGACCAGTTAATAAACCAGGGGCATTCCAAGGGGATATAGCCAATATAGGACCAACAGGTTCAGATACAGTATAACCAAATTCAGCTTGTTCAGTTTGTATTAATTCACCATTTGAATTTTTCATTTGGCTTATGTAAGATTTAAATTGACAAATTGATTCAAACACATTGAAATCAGCAAACCATTCAGGAAGGCCATGATCCAAGTGAATAGCTTTAAGGTCATCAGACATATCAAGGAGGTTCTGAGCAGCTTTTTGAAGGATCTCAAACCGTTCATTAATTGGTTTTGAAGACCATAAGAGAAATCCATTTTTTGCATCTTTACAAATTTCGCTAATTTGATCCACTGATTCAAGACAGCTCACAGAATAGAGAGGATTTCCATGGGGTGAAAGTACCTGATAGGTGTTATCAGTAAGTACTGTTTCCCCCTTTATAAGTAATGGAATCATAGAATAAGATTTAAAGAATAATCTAGGGTTAGAAGTCGGAGAGATGCGAGAGATGCGGCCGAATCTTGGAACCGACTTTATGGGTCGGGAGTATGCCGAGACTAAAATAACACGACAACTATACTAATTAGTTTTGGTAATTACACATACGTAAACTTCGGCGCAATACGGGCTGTTGTAGAGAGGCCGTGGCAGTTAGTTTAGGAATGTGTTACGGTATTAGTATTGTTAATTACGATTATATGCAGGGTATAGACGAGGCCAAGAAATACTAGATGAGCCTTGGACCGGGTCGAGAGAAAAGACCGGGTAAAGACCCGAAGAGTGGTGGGGCAAGTTACAGGGTCTAATTTATTTTGTTTCTGAAATGATTTTATCTAAATCTTGTTTAACCATATCACAATAATCTCCAATAGCTTCCATTCCTTGATCGAGTTCTCCTTCTACTACCAACCCCAACTCTTCTGTAAACCTCTTACTTTTTACATATTGACACTTTCTAATCTCGTTAACCAACCAATTTCTAAACTCTCCAACACAAAGTTCAGATTCCATTTGATTTAACATATTGAAATCTACAAGAAGTTTATGTCTTTTAGCACCAATTTCTTGAAACAGTTTCTTTATACCTTGAGCTACTTGAAGAGTATCATCATCAAGATATTCTTGATCTAAATCTACAAAGAAATTTCTAATAAAACTAACATTTTGAAAAGAATCAAGAGTTAATGGATCAAATTCGAGTCTTTGTTTAAATGATGTAACATCTTGAAGATCTTTTAAATAAACAGATCTTTCTAGTTTTAAAGGTTCACCATAAAATAGTGAAACTGCTTGAGAATGGGCTTGTTTAGCAGTCCAATAATTTATACTTGATTTAGACATTAGAAAGATATTAAACATACAAGAAAGTCCAATGATTGAAAGTAAAAATCTTTGAGCAGTAATTGCTTCCATACAAGCACCTATACATTTTAAGAAACCAAAGAATTTAGAAACAACTACTGATACAAAAGATACAAAAGGTATGAATAAGAGTTCATGAAGAACAAGTCTAATACCAAGCTTAGTATTTGTTGGTTTAAACTTATTTGGTTCAGGGGAAATGATAATTTTACCATAATGAAAAATAGCTCTACCAATTTGTCCCTGTTTTCCTACTTTATTAATCACTTCATTCATGAAAATACTTTGTTTTTTATCTACATGAACTTGAAACCTTTGAAAGATTAAACGAAGTAAGAAATTAGCAGGGGCAGGATTTCTAAATATTATAGAACTATAAAAGAAAACTTTTGATTGATTTGGACCTTCAGATTTGATCAAATGTCTGGTAATGATACTTCCTTTTGAACCATAAAAAGAGAATTCCCCTTTATCTACTGTCACATTATAAAATTTGTTTTCAACCATTTCTTCAATTGTACATTTACCAAGATAACCTAATTTCCCACCTTTGGAATCTGATGATGTAAATAAGAAATTCGAAGTTAATCTACCATCTTTAAGTTCTTTCCAATGATTTTGTTGCATTTCCAGAACTGCCATTCCATTTGTTTGTGGAAGGTATGTAGAATTGCTTCCAAACATTGAATGAAATAATGCTTTTGCAGCTAATGGGAAAGTTTTATGGTTTTGATGCATATAATCAGAAGAATAATCTACATTAAAATGTTTAGTAGGGGTGGTAGAAATTTCTAAAGAATTTAGAGATGGTTCAGTTAAAGGTGGCAGAATCATTGAATTTCTTCTGGCTTTAAAATCTTTTTCAATTTTAAATAATTTATCAATAAGTTGTTCAGGTTTAAGAGGAGTACGTATACTATTATTAGATATAAGACAATGGAATTTCTTTTGAATCAATTCTCCTTGATGAAGATAGATTTTAAGATTAATATCATCATCAATACCATGAAGAGTTAAATTATCATGATCAGGTTTTGAAACCCAATCTATGGCTACTAATCTTTCCATTGGAGTTTTATAAAGAGATCTAAATCCAAATGCTTGTAAGATAATATAAGCAGCTTTATCAGTAACGAAAAATCTTGCACAAAGTTCTTGATTTTTATTTGGTGCCCATAAACAAGTGAAAGACATTAAACAAAATTCATCAAATTCAACTTCATTTTCAAAAAGTGCTCTCATTTCTGTATCATGAGATACAAGAGAACTTGGATAATTTGAAGGGGAATTTTCTCTAATAAGAGATTGATTTATTTGTACATTAGCATTTGATGGACTTGGATCATTTCTAGGAAGATAATAAACTCCCCAGTTAATTGAACCCCAAATATTTGCTGTGAGAGCTGAAGGTAAAGGAGCAGAACTTGCAACGATATTTGAAATGATTGCACTTTTGGTGTTACTAGTACTTAAAGGAGGTCTAAAAGATGGGATTTGATAATAAAGGTTATTTTGAAAATACTCTTCATTTTGTTTTATACTTGAAGATAATGTATAAGAAGAGTTACCATCTTTAATATGTCTACTAGTTAATTGTTTATCTACCACAGTATCTACAGTTGAAGAGAACTCAGTTATCATTGGAGGGTATCTTGTACTTGCTACTTTATAACTATCAGGATCATTACTAATTCTATTACGTTCATTATCAAATACTTTTAACCAGGATTTTAATTCTATTAACGATTCTGCTTGTAAGAGAATTACTTGATCACTAGTACGAAGTTCAAAACAAAATCTACGATCTTCTTGAGGTGCATATCTAATATTAAGTAAAAGAATTCCTATCTTATCAGTTTCTTGTACAAAAGTTTTTGAAGGAGAAAGTACCAACATACCAAAAACACCTGACTTTATAAACGCCCATCTTCTAACCCAAATTGGTTTTGAACTTGATTTTATCCAAGTCTTCATCATAAGGTATCCATGCTTCTCAAAAGATGGTTCATCAATTTGATTCAAGGTAGTCTGATTTATTAAACTAGAGTCATAATCTCCAATAAAAGTTGAAGGTTCAATTAGTTCAATAGTTGATTTTTCAATTTGATCCCTTGCAATTTGAACTTCTTTTTTAAAATTTTCTGATATCTTCTGATAAGCATTTGACCAAGCTTTTGTTCTATGAACGAAAAAACTGATTTCTGGGAAAGGATCTTCAAATCCAAATAACGCTTCAGTTTCTTGAGTTTTCGTCCAAAGTTTATGACACATGTCTATAAAATATTGATCCATAGAAATTGATATTTCTTGTATAATAGTAACAAGATCAAGAGATGCATGAAGATATGATTTACGAGTTATAAAGAGTTGCCATAAATCTTCTATAAAGATATCAGGACTTTTAGATTTTGAACCTCCCATACTAATCGAAAGATATTGATCGAATTTATCTTGACAAGAATCAAAAATTGATTTTAGGTTATTATACTTAGATACAAGATTTGAGATGTTTTTCATGGAGGCTATGATAGGATTAGGGTCAATATTCATCAAGGCAAAACAAGCTCGGAAAAGAGTTTCATGACCTGTAGAAACAGTTTTCAAAAGAGGTACAGTAGTTTCTTGATCTAAGATTCCATCATTTGCAAAAGAAGGGAAGATATATTCAGAGAAGGAAGTAGTGATAGTACGACTATCATTGACTTGTTTGTTGAGGGTTCTAGCGGCAGTAGATAAGGCATTTGACCAGTTTGATATGTTTGAAATTTGGGTATCAAGATGATTGATGGAAGCTCTAAAACTTGGGGAATCTAGTGAAGCTTCTTTAAAGGTGATTGAGATGAGACGAATACCAGGTAGGGGATCAGAGGGGGGAATGGGGACAGAGGGGAATGATGAGTTGGAATTGTACGAATCAATTGGATTGGGAGGGTTCATGGGGTGGTAGTGAGAGATGGGGACTGCGGAACGGGACGAGGTGAGTGTGTGGTAGAATGTGATATTAAGTGATATCAAGATCAGAGATTTGGGGTCAGAGATTTGGGGTCAGAGATTCGGGGCCAGCGATTCGGGGCCAGCGATTCGGAGGATCACGATATTAAGAGATCAGAGATCAGAAATCAGAGATCAGAAGATCACCGGTACTGTTCTCAGTCTCCACATGTAGGATATGGCAGTCTTTCATAACACACCCTTCTCATAACTCCTATACCATTCTTCTCTCTCCACGTCTCACCGCCTCCCCACCCATCTATACCCATCTATACCCGTCTCACCGTCCCTCCTTCACACACTCTCTCCCTCGTCTCCCCCCTCGTCCCTCTCCTCTTCTCTCACCGCGTCGCGATCTAAACAACATCATGAAGGTAGAAGAACTTATCATTGATGGATTCAAATCTTATGCAACTCGTACAGTTATCTCCAACTGGGACGCCTCCTTTAACGCCATCACTGGACTTAATGGATCTGGGAAATCAAATATCCTTGACGCCATTTGTTTCGTTCTAGGAATCGCCTCAATGTCAACTGTTAGAGCTCAAA
This sequence comes from Yamadazyma kanchanaburiensis, assembly GCA_030555785.1. Lineage (NCBI taxonomy): Eukaryota > Fungi > Ascomycota > Pichiomycetes > Serinales > Debaryomycetaceae > Yamadazyma > Yamadazyma kanchanaburiensis. The sequence continues at coordinate 32,122 of JANIVJ010000008.1, read as the reverse complement.
ATTTACAAGATTTGATCTATAAAAGAGGTCAAGCAGGGGTTACAAAAGCAAGTGTCACGATTGTTTTTGATAACACAGAAGTATCAAAGTCTCCAATTGGATTTGAAAATTGTCCAAAAATCAGTGTTACTAGACAAATCATTTTAGGTGGGACCTCGAAATATTTAATCAATGGTCATAAAGCTCAACAACAAACGGTTTTAAACCTTTTCCAATCAGTTCAATTGAATATCAATAACCCGAATTTCCTTATTATGCAAGGTAAGATCACCAAAGTTTTGAATATGAAACCACTGGAAATCTTATCTTTGATTGAAGAAGCTGCAGGTACTCGTACATTTGAAGATCGTAAAGATAAAGCCACTAGAACCATGAATAAGAAAGAGAGTAAATTGATTGAAATCCGTACGCTTTTACAAGAAGAAATCGAACCTAAACTTGAAAAGCTTCGATCACAAAAGAGAACTTTTTTAGAATATCAACAAACACAAAGTGATTTAGAGAATTTATCACGTGTTTTATGTGCCCATAGTTTTAAAGAAAACTCTAAGAAATTTAATGAATATTCCAAGATCTTAAATGAACGTGAAAGTATAATGAAAGATTTAGAGAATACTATTGAAATTAGAACCAAAGAAATTGAAAATTTAAATAACGATTTAAAGATAGTTAAAGAAGAACGAGAAAAAGAGATGAAAAAAGATGGGAAAATCAAGGAATTAGAGAAGAAAGAAGTTCAGATTTCTGAAGAAATTACAAGGTTAATTACATCAAGAGATATTTCTAAAGAGAATCTTAAAGAAGAAGAAAAGGTTAGTAGGAAACTCGAAAAACAAATAAATGATACTCAAAAAGTCATTGAAAATAATGGAGATTTATATTCAAATAGGGAGAAATCATTTAACGAGGCAAAAGAACGAGTTGATATAATTAGGAAAGAGTTTCATAAGAAAGAAGAGCTTTTAAATAGTTTACTGACAGGTATTAGTTCTAAAGGAGGGAATGGTAGTTTTGGGTATATGGCCCAACTTAAAGAAAGTAAAGATAAGTATAATGGATCTATTACGTTTATTAAACAATCGACTTTAAAGATTGATCATTTGAATAAACAGTTGGACGAGACCAAGACCCATTTGGTTCAAGCTAAGAAAGAGTATGAGCAGTTGAGTCATGGAGTTGAAGAGTTTGAAATACGTATTAATAAGAAAGAACAAGAATTAGTGAAATTAGGATACAATCCTGAGAGGGTTTCAATACTTAAGAAGGAACAAGAAGACCTTGAAAATCAAATCAATAGACTTCAAACTCAATTAGATTACCTTCGTAGAGAAGTTGGAAACATCGAATTCCAATATTCTAAACCATACCCTGGATTTGATCCATCTGTAGTTAAAGGTACAACTCTTCAATTGTTTAGTATCATTGACACACAAAACGATAAGGCAATGGCCTTACAAGTGTGTGGAGGTGGTAGATTATTCAACGTTGTTATTGAAAACTCAGAAGATGCATCTCAATTACTTGAAAGAGGTCAATTACGTAAACGTGTAACTATGATTCCATTAGATAAAATCAAACCAAGATACATCCAAAAGGAAACCATTAAATATGCTAAAGAAAAATGTCCAAATCAAGTAATCCTTGCGATAGAAACCATTGAATTTAATGAAGAAGTTAAAAAAGCTATGGAATATATTTTTGGAACCACCTTTATTTGTGATTCTCCAGACGTAGCTAAATCAATTACATTTGATCCAAGAATTAAATCGAGATCTATTACTTTAGAAGGTGATATTTATGACCCTGAAGGTAATCTTTCTGGAGGTTCAAGAAAAAATACCAATAGTTTATTAATTACCATGCAAAAATTTAATAAAGTTCAAGGAGAACTTGAAGAATTAAAGAGGAAATATGAAAAGAATCAAGTTGAATTAAATGAATTTGAAAAATTAAGTCAATCTACTAAAAATCTTCAAAATGAATTGAATTTAAATAAACAAGAATTGATCATTTTAAAGAGAAAGTTGGATAATAACCAATCTACAATTATAGTCAAGGATTATGAAGAGAAAAAGGAAGAAATTTCCAGGTTAAAACAAGACATAATTAAAGAAGAAGAGAGTAACCAAAGAGTTAAACAAGATATTTCCAAGATTGAAAATGATATGAAGGAGTTTAATAGCGATAAAGGAAGTAAATTAAAGGAATTAGAAGAAGAAGTCAATGAATTAAGAAATCAATTGGTTTCTAAAGAAGAAGAAATTGTTTCTAAAGAAGAAGAGTTTCAAAATATTTCAATTGATAAGGAACAAAAACAAAAGGAAATCGAAGGATTAGAAAGTGAACTTGTGTCTAATAAGAAAAGTGTTGTTGAACTCAATGAAAAGATTAATGAAATCAACTCTACTCTTAGTGAACTCGAACTTGAAATAAACCAAATCAAACAAGAATTAAATGAAGAAAGAGAAAACCTCTTAGGACTTAATGAAGAAATTAATGAATTAGTAAACACGATCCAAACTAAAACGCAAGAATTAAACGACTCTGAATTAAAAATTCAAAAAATGAATCATGAAATCGAAAAATCAACATCTATAACATCATCATTACGTAAAAAATTAGATACTTTAATAGCGGAAAATGATTGGATTACGAATGAATCAATTGTTGATAGAATTATCTCTGAATATCCGAATTTTGACATTGAAAAAAATACCCAACAAATCGATTTATTACAGGAGAAATTTCAAGAAATGAAAAGAAAGGTAAATACTAATATTATGAGTATGATTGATAATGTTGAAAAGAAGGAAACTTCTCTTAAACAGATGATCAAAACCATCGAAAAGGATAAGTTAAAAATCATCAATACCATCGAAAAATTGAACGGATATAAAAGAGATACTCTTAATAATACTTACGGGAAGGTTTCTATTGATTTTGGTAATATATTCAGTGATTTATTACCAGGATCTTTTGCAAAATTAGTACCAGTTGATATGTTTGATGTTACCAAAGGGTTAGAAGTTAAAGTAAAATTAGGTCAAGTTTGGAAGGAAAGTTTAGTTGAACTTTCTGGAGGTCAAAGATCTCTTGTAGCGTTATCTTTGATTATGGCTTTATTACAATTTAAACCTGCGCCAATGTATATTTTAGATGAAGTTGATGCAGCATTAGATTTATCCCATACTCAAAATATAGGTCATTTGATTAAGACAAGATTTAAGGGAAGTCAATTTATAGTTGTTAGTTTGAAAGAAGGGATGTTTACAAATGCAAATAGGGTATTTAGAACTAGGTTTCAAGATGGTACTTCTGTAGTTAGTATGATATAGGAGGGTGTGTATATTAGTGAATAAAGGAAAGTAGATGAGTAGATGAGTAGTGTATGCCATGAACATGAACTGTAGAAAGAACTGTGTCTTTAAGAGAACAAGATGGTACTTCTGGAGAGGGGGTGTATGTAGAGGGAGTATGTAGAGGGAGTATGTAGAGGGAGTATGTAGAGGGAGTATGTAGAGGGAGTATGTAGAGGGAGTATGTAGAGGGAGTATGTAGAGGGAGTATGTAGAGGGAGTATGTAGAGGGAGTATGTAGAGGGAGTATGTAGAGGGAGTATGTAGAGGGAGTATGTAGAGAAGGGACGAGATCCTGGGACCTCAGTCTCATCACCAGTCTCACCATCTCATCTCATCATCACCTCTCACCGTCTCACCATCACCTCATCATGCTTCGATATACCGTGTATCGACGTTTTTCAACAAAACCAAAGACCCCTAGGATCAAAAAATCCTTACCTGCCCATATGTATACAGACCAACAATTCAAAAAGCTTTCAAATACCATGAAAATTGAATTTGCAACCTTAAAAGAACCCTCAAAATCAACCCTCCCACCTTCAAAATCTCCAATAGATGAGATTCGTAGCATCATTTCAAAGAAACCAACATCAGTTTACACTGATTTAGAGAACCAAACTTTAAACCTAGGCTTACCAAATAAGCAGTTAGTAGAAATGATCAGTCAAGCTTCTAAAGAAAGAATGGAAAAAAGGTTTGGAAATATGAATAAAAAATGGTCAGAAAATTTCGAAAAAGTAGCACAGAAAGCCTACGAAAAGTTTGAAAAAAAACAAGGTGAGTTGATCTCACCAGTTGAAGCAGTTAAAAAGGAATTTTTTGCACATTATCAAACCATTCAAATCTCTTCAAATTCTGTTGGAAGACCTCTCGCTGTAGGTGATCTTGTAGTATTAAATGAAGGTAGCACTGAATTTTATTTATTAGCAAAATGTCCTGATGATCTTAATTCGTATAGATGTACTTTTATAGATAGTAAAGGGAAGATAGTTTTCACATCTCAAGGAGCCATTCATTTTAGAATCCCAGGTCTTCTACCTGAGAGATTAGTTCCGGTAGTTGAGAGTTTTGTAATGGAAGAAGAGAAGGTAAAGGATATTGCCCCTGTTGGTACTATGGATAAGGAGATGAAGGATGTTGCACCTGTTGGCAAGGAGAGTCAAGAAGATCCTGTTGGTAAGGAGAGTCGACAAGATGTTATAACTAAATATAGTGACACTGACGACGACTTCATATCTATCCAAGCATCAGCTAATCTACTCACTAATTCAAACGTAAAAACTTATATAGTACCGTCTAATGCTCGTAAAATGTATTCACATCTTTTGACCCAAATTTCTATAGAAAGTATGAACGAATTCAGGAATCTTTCCTGGAAATTAGAGCTTTTACACAGAGTTCTTCAATATGATAATAACGAAGTTTATAGTTCACCACGAATGATGTCAATTTTCCAAATTCTTGACCTTTTAAAGCGTTTCAAATTTGGGAAAAATAAGTATGATTTGACCCGTCTTAAATCCCAAGATATAAATGAATTAAAAGAGTACCTTGGACTTAAAGAGACAAATTATAATCTCGGGAAGCCAATTTCCATCAAAGATACCGCTGATGAAAACATCGAAAGAAGCTCATATAATCTAAGTACATATTTTGCAACCATTTTATTATTAAGAAAGCATATGAGATTATGGAAGATTAATGAACAGAACTCTATTGAACCAATAACCAACGTGACTATATTTCCTATGAGTTATAGAAAGAATAGAGAAGGATATTTGAAAGAGATGAATGAAAAAATGGATGACATTATTGGCGAGATAAAGGAAAAGATAGAGAAGAAGAATCATACTAAAAATACCCCATTATATATTTGTACTATATCTCTACTTAAAGATTATATTACAGATAACATCAAAAACGATTTTGAACTTCAAACCCTTTGTGCTAAAATTGTAAGATTATCTAGTTCTTCAATGAATTCCCCATTTCTGTATAGTTATGAATATGGGAAAAGTAAAGCATATGATCTTCTTCAAGCACTTAAAGAGTCTAGTTTCAATGACCCAGGAGAATGGTCATGGAATCTTGGTATAAATAATTTCAAGAGCGATTTAGATTCTGAATATTATCAAACTATTGATGAAAACAGTGATGATTTTTATGTCCAAGATCCAATGGATCAGTATAGACAAGTATATAATGAACCAATTTTTTGTATAGATAGTGAAACAGCTCATGAAATTGATGATGGGATTGGAATCGAGGATACTGGAAAGGAGTATAAGGTATCTATTCATATAGCAAATCCTTCATCATATGTTAAACCCGATTCTAGTCTAAGTCAAATAGCTTTTAATAAAGCCACCACTACATATTTACCTGAGAAACCATTGAAAATGTTTCCTGATTTAATAAGTGATATAAGTGGATTAGGTATAGACGGGAAAGAAACTAGAACGTTTGGGATTGTATTCAAGATTCCTAAACACTTTGAAACCATGAGCGCAGATGTCTTAGAAGCTTCGATCAGAGAATCTGGACAAGTCAAGTTCTTTATTACCAGAAACTATCCTAAAGGGTATACATACAACCGAGTCGAAGAGATCTTGAATGGGGATAAAGATAAATATGAAAAAGAGTTAAAAGTGATGTATCATATTTCTAAAAAATTAAGAGAAATAAGAGAAAAAAATGGTGGTAGAAATATTCAATTTGGAGAGAGTTCTTTAGGAGTTAAGAGACAAAAAGGTGAAATCCAAAAAAGTGTTTTATCAAACCCAGACTCTGATTCTTATATTTTACAAAAAGGTAATTTGGAAATATCTTTAAATCCTCTGAAACCTAAAAAATCTGAAACTCTTGTTAGTGAAATGATGATTATATCAAATCATTTAACAAGTTATATAGGTGGTAAAAACAACATCTCTATAATCTATAGAAACCAATCTACTAATTTGACCCAAAACATAAAAGATCAACTTAGTAAGCTTGATAGTAAATCTTTCAATGATTGTTTAAAGATCATTAGAGTTACAAATTCAGCTAAAGTTGATGTAATAAATAGGGGACATAGTAGTTTAGGATTAGAGAGTTATTCACAAATAACCTCACCATTAAGAAGGTTTAGTGATATGGTAAACCAATGGGCATTTCAGGAATGGATAAGGAAGAGCTCAAGCTCTAGCTCTAACTCTAGCTCTATCCTTCCTAACCTCAGCACTACCATTAACCATCTACAAGCAAGAGAAACAGCAACTACAAAAATAGATAGGCTTTCAGAGACTTTCTGGAAAGGAATCTTCCTTAGAGATTACTTTATGATGAGAAAGTCTGGGGATATACAAGACCCGATTAATTTCAAGATCCACTTGGATCATATGATTGAAAAAGGTCGTATGAAAGTTAATGTAGAGACATTTAAAAGTTTCCTGACTTATATAGAAGGAGAAGAAAATGATTTAGAAAAAATGTCGCTTGAAATTGAAAAAGTAGACATTTTTGAAAATGAGTTAGTATTTGCAAGTAGCAATCAAGAGAAATAGTGTAAATAGTTGTACATAGAAATAAAAACCTTAAACATGTCGTAAAGTCAATAAAAAAAGAAATTAAAGTACCTAAGATTTTTTTTTTCTTCCCCTGATTTCAGATCAATGAATTTCATTATCACCGAGGGGCTGGAGAAGGTTTGAAATCGATGTCGTAATAAATGTCTGAAATTTTAGTGTGTGAAATTTTGTATGAAATTGATCTGCGATGCCGTTGAGAATCCGACATCCCCGACATTTACATCAAACCCCGACATTTACATCAAAATCTCCATCCACGACATTTACTCATTTCATCATAACCCACTTTACCACAATATTTAGGGACCTGAAACTCATGGTAAAGATTGGAAGTATTCCGATTCTTCTACAAGTTCTCTAATCCCATTGTTCTTCGGAATGAGGACCCTAAGCCCAGATTCGAAAAACGAACCATTTAGTATTAAAACAATATGTATGTTTATATTTATGTATCGTTAAATACACATATAAACAAAATGTCGTACTGAAGGAATTTATAATTAGCCCACGAGACATTGAATTCCACACGTTTCTAACGATGCGCCGTAATCATAATTAAGTGATCAAAAGCCGAGGGAATATAGATGGCTTAAAATGGATATTGTGAGCAGATGCATAGATTGTTCTTGTAGTAGAACAATGTATACATATTGTAGGCTCAATTGAGCTTGTAGTGGTTTCATCTTTATTTAGTAATGATATAGAATACCTTGGCTAATCAGGTCCACTTTCTTGCGACATTTGGACCTGATACGACATTATGACTTCTCACGACATTTTTTGACCAAATAAAGTCAGATTGTAGATCAATGCGGAATCGGGCAATGCTTATCAATGATGAGCCAAGTAGAGACATTTAAGACATTAAGACATAATGCTTTAACTTTGAAATAATGAGACATTTTCAAATTTTCAATTGAAATATTCAAAGCCAAAACCAATGGTAATTGTTATTTACATTTCCTTAACCGAAATTATAATACAATACCTTTAATCATACCGTCAGCCAATAGTCAAATAATAAAGGCACATTTCTATTGTGTTTCATGTAAGAACCATATCTATTGTAGAGTGAATACAAGGACTGCATATTTGTTGTAATATGCATAATGACCAATTGCTGTAGTATGTGCGAAATTCAACCGTTGACAATGAAATTGTCGTCAATGAAAACAGAGACATTGAAGAGATGAGATAGACAAAAGGCCACAAATGCCATTGACGAAGACGGCGAGATTCTTTTTTTTAGTTGCATTTAGTCGGTTTAATTGAATGGCTGGAGGCATTTACTTGATCTAGATACCCAAAAAAATAATTATTTTATTATGCAAGTGGTACCGATTTGCTGGCTGAAATTCAAAAAATAATTTAATAAATAACTTGAAAAATAAAAAAAAAAATAAAAGTCGATCTTACGAGCCCGGAAGGGCACGATATGGGACTGTATATAGTCAGTTTGTACTCAACCAAAAGGAGGTGTTGATAAATAATGATGCCTAATTAGTCCAGATAGAAAGCAAAAGAAGTAAGAGAAGAAAAGAATCAAATTGACAGTAGCAACAAAGCCATGAACGGTGAAAAAGACCGGCCAAGATGGTTAAGTTGACCTTGGATTTTGGATCAAGAGTAATAGGGTTTGAAACAAATACGGAACAAACTAACGGTCAATTTCAAACCAAAGTTTAGATAGGCCAGGGCAGAAATATACCAGGCCAGAGATGATATGGGATAGAGGGAGAGGATGTCCGAACCCTAAGGGTAGACCAAGAGGGGTTCGTAAGCTGGCTAGTGTAGATCGTAGATTCGTGTTTCGTGGGTCATACCGTCTTACAACATACCGCCTGATTATAGCAATGATACTAGAAGTAGAATTAAAGATTTGAGAACCATCTTATGAGATTTGTAGCCAGGACGGAGTGGCCGAAAATAAAATAAAATGGCCGAAAAGAGGATAGGTCGAGATTTTGGAAATTGTGCGGGAAAGATGGTGGTAGCGAATAAATTTTGTACGAGGTTTTAGCGCGATCGGAATTAGTTGAGGTAGTGTAGAGGATGATTTGTGATTATATAATCTAGAGAAGAATAGATGATGATGAGTAATGGAACGCCCTAAGAATAAGATTTCATTAGTGAAAATAGACGGACTAGTTGCGTGACTGAACGCCAGCGTGAATCAAGGACCAATGATCCTGTTAATTAGATTATATAGTAAATAATTGATATCAAGTAGGTACAATTTGCCGATCAATAAATCCGCAGGGGTAACGATAGTTAACGACATTACCGACATTATTCCGACAATCCACGACATGTCATAGAATAAGAAGAACCATTGCAAATGAGGTCATTACGGAGAAAGCCCGAAGCCACTGCCAATGTTTTTATACTGTGCCTTCTCGTGACGAGAATCTAATCAGATTAACTCTTTGTCAGCCCGACTCTACTTCTACACTTTTGTATCCCCCATTCCAATCCTTATCTCCCCTCCATCCCTTGCCCACCCTATCTGCCCACTTTAAGGCGATTTATAAAAAGAAATAATTTCATTAATGCAAGACGCACTAATTTCCACTGCCCGCGTTCACAACACCTGCACCTAGACTCGTAACCATTTTTTTTAATTTTTTGCTTTTTGCAATTCTTTTTTTAATTCTTTTTTTTTTTTTTTTGCAATCCATCTACTATATAAATTGCCAATAGTCCCCTGTTTCTCTTTAATGAAGTTCACCTCTATTTTAACCACTGGTTTATTAACCGGTTACGCTCTCGCTCAAGATGTTGGATGTTTAGTTAACGGAGAATTAGTTGCAACCGTTGATTTAGACACTGGAGTTTGTCCATTCGAAGTTCCAAGTCAATACCCAACTGCTTTCGACTTCCAATCTTTAGAAGAATACGACGTTACCTTCTACTATGCTGTTGCTAACTTAGTTAAATATTTCACCGATATTGTTAATGCCGGTAGAATTATTGAAATCCCAGCTAATGTCTTATATGGTACCCCAGGTGCTCCATTATACCAAGTTCACTTAGAAGAATCTCCAGCTGCTAACTCTACTGCTGCTATCAGAAGAAGATTATTAAGACAAGTTGAATTAGTTAAAAAAGCAGAAATTGATGATTTCTTAGCTTCTGCTAAAGCTGAAGATGGTGAAGCCATTGATGGTGCTGTTTTCGAAGTTGTTGACTTAAGTGATGTCAGTTCCACTGCTACTGGTACTGGTGCCACTGGTACTGGTGCTGCTTCAACTGTTACCAACTCTGCTACCTCAATTGTTACCATCACTACTTGTTCTAACAATGCTTGTGGTACTACTGCTGTTCCAGCTACTGCTTCAACTGGTGTCACCACTGTTGATGACATTGAAGTTATTACCACCACTTACTGCCCAGCTACTACCGTTATCACCGTTACTTCATGTAAAGAAGATAAATGTAAAGCTACTGAAGTTCCAGTTACCCCATCTTTAACTACTGAAACTAAGAACGGTGAAGTTACTTCTTATTACACTTACTGTCCTCTTACTGATGTTACTACCACCGGTACTCCAGCTACTACTGCTCCAGTTACCACCGGTACTACCACCGCTGTTGTTACTATTACTTCATGTTCTAACGGTAAATGTACTGCTGTTGCTTCAACCTCAACTGGTGCTGTTCCAGCTACCACTGCTCCAGCCACTGAAGCTACTACCGGTACTACTGTTGTCACTGTTACTTCATGTTCTAACGGTAAATGTACTGCTGTTACTTCTGCTGTTCCAGTTACTTCTGCTCCAGCTACCACTGCTCCAGCTACTACTGGTGCCACCACCCAATCTACTAAGGCTGGTGTCTCAACCACTGGTGCTTCTTCTGCTGCTTCTATCAACACCTTTGAAGGTGCTGCTAACAAGGCTTCCTTCGCTGTTGCCGCTTTGATTCCTTTAGCTGCTTACTTATTGTAAGTATTTTAATTTTCTGCTAATTTTGTATTTTCGTATTATGTATTATATTTCGGTTAAAAGTTTTGGACATTAATAGATATTCTAACCAATGCATGTAGTGTGATCGTTCTTCCTAGTCTCTTGTTGTTTCTAGTCTTCTGTTGTTTCTAGTCTTCTGTTGTTCCTAGTCTCTTGTTGTTCCTAGTCTTCTTTCTTCCTTACTCTTCTGTCATCCCTACTCTTCTGTTCTTCCTTACTCTTCTGCTCTTCCTTACTCTTCTGTTCTTCTTTTATTTCCTATTTTCTATCTAGACTTATGTCAGTCTCCTTCTCTTCCCTCTCCATTTACAGGATATACTCTTCTATTTATTTTATTCTCTAGCTCTTATTATTTACACACAACATATCTACTCATCCCTTCTTATAGCCCCAAACACGTATGATCACCTTAATGTCCTTCCTTTCACCTGATTTTAAGCCTTGTTCAGATATTTTCATCACTAAAGTGTTCCGGTTATTTACATCACTTAAGCCTTGGGATCCAGACATTCTAACTGTTTGGCCTTAGTTTCTTTCTTGTTATTCTACCTTTGTATCTTTCACCCTGTCAATGACCTTCTCTTCTCTTGACACATTCAGACCTTCTACGTTTAGAGCCTTCACCATATCTCCAAGCTCTTAACCTTGATAGAACTCTGACTAACAAACTAACTTTACGATACGGTTGTCATGTAGTGATAAAATGATAGCATCCTATAGTACGAAACCCATCTAGATACACTTTGAATACAATCTTAGATATCATTTTAAACTATCTGTGTTCCTTGATCTTGACCTTTAGTTTCAATTCATATCCACACTTTCGGTTTCTTCCTTACTAAATCTTTTTCAGTTCCTTTCTTACCGAATCTTCTTAGCTATCTTGATATTCTCCTATTCTACAACTAATCAATCTTTATCAATTCCTCCCACTACTATGCCATTCACTACCCCAATTATAACATCTATTTCTCTCTTTCCTTGAACCACACTTAACTAGTCCACTGGTCTATGAATAAGCACTCCTTCCTGCCATTTTCCTACTCTTCTCTTCTAAGACCCAAATAGGATACTTTCCTTCCACTTCAGTTTCATTCATCTTCATGCACAAGACAATAGTGATCCCAAAAATAGAAAGGAATTGTAAAAATAGAAATTTACTGCAAGAGAATTCAGACAAGGTTAAAGTATTGACATTGCAACAGCAAAGTTGAAATATGCCCTGACAGTGCTTTAAAGTTTAACTTTAACACATTAAGCTTGTGATTCTCCAGTGTAGATCTTTTATAAACCCGTTGTCGGTCAAGAATTCAATAGACAACTAACTGATGTCACAGCAAGGAAGTTTAATAAATATACCGATTGGTCAATAGCACGTTGGTCAATTTGAACCGGGTTTATTGTTTATTATATCTATACACTAAACTATCTATTCTGTAGGTTGTAGCCTTGGTCTCTTATTCTTGTATAACAATGAATATTTTACGTTGTGATGACTTCCTAAACCGTATAGAACTTAATATACTTTAGGCTCCCTAAAGTTTAAAACACGTGGATCTGTTTATAAGAGTACCGAGACAAGTATAGATTAAACATTACGATTTATGCAATATGTACATAAAGTGAAAGAATGAAACCTTGAATGGAATTGTAAGAGTATTGAATAAAGGGTCCTAATTGGGATAAGATTACACAAAAGAGAAAGAGACAATTGTTGCACGTGAAGTAACATTGTTGTTATATAGTAGTAGAATAGAGGAAGACAATAAAGGGCTGTGGGGAGGGATTGAACGACGAGACACAGTCTAGAGGGGTGTAGTCCGAGGAGAAGTGGAGACAAGCGGAGGAGACGAGTGAAAGAGACGAAAGAAAGAGTGAAGAGACGAATAGAAGAGACGGTGTGGGGTCCAGAGGATGAATGGTCAGTAAGCACGGAATACAGAAATTGGAAATGGGCGGAAATGGACGGAAATGGACGGAATCCTAATGTAGAGTATAGAGTTATTGAGCTTTGCCAATTGGGTAGAGTCACACTTAGTGGAGTCAATACCAGAGTTGTGATTCTTTCGTGCACGGAACAATATTCTCCCAGGTAGTGTACACACCAACATACGGTGTCCAACACAATTCCCCGTTGGTCGTGTAGTTTTTGTCTTGGGTTTCACACTAAAACTGTTTTCTGCACCACCATGCAGCAATTTTAGCGAGTGATCTTAAGCCACGAGCCTAGTTACCCCTAAACATAAACAAACACTGAGAAACACGATCTAAACAAGTACGTCGACCCCAACGCAACCCAAGACAACTGCGTACCAAGACAACTGGGTCCAAGACCTGTAAGGCAAGACTTCTTTACTTACCAACCATAGTATCCCCACTGTATTTTCCCCTTTTCGTTCATGGTTGTCATGTCGTTTGACGAAATACTCGTCTCTGATATCGTCAGGCTGTCTCATCTCGTTATTTAAGGCATTCGCTACTGTACTCTCACCATCTCACGACGTACGTCCGCTCGTCTCTCGTCTCGAACCTCTAGTCAAAACCGTCACAATGGTCTATTTCTAATTACATATTATACACTCTACATACAAAATAATCACCCTACCGTGTCTCTTGTTTTGTTAAACCTAACATCTAGTACTAAATCTTACCCCTTCGTCACGGTGGTTAGATCCCAATTTGCGGCAATTGTTCGCGTGTATTTGAGACAATGTCTACATACAGTCCGAGTTACCTATTTCGGACTTTTAGTCGAAACCACTGCATTATTTGCAACCGTGCCCCTTTCATTGAATTATACAAAGGTAGACGATGTTTATTTTTTTAAATCCATTTAAAACGTCAAATCCCCCAGGAAAACTCTAAACTTTTATCTCACCCAATACATTCCTTTTTAGATATGAAATTATCGTCTTTCGTTATTCCTTCTGTTATGGCTGCAACTGCCATGGCAAAAGATGTTGTTTGTGTAGTTGGTAATGAACCAGTCGCTACTGTTGATTTAGACTCAGGAGTTTGTTCTTTCCCAGTTCCTTCTGACTATCCTGTCAAATGGGATTTTGAATCTTCTGAAGATTATGAAGCTCAATTTTACTACTCTTTAATTGATTCTATCAAGTACTTTACTGATATTGTTAATGAAGGTAGAATTATTGATATTCCTGCTAATCTTTTATATGGAAAAGACAATGCTCCATTATTCCAAGTTGAAGATTCTAAAAGTCCTGCTTCAAATTCTACTGCTGCTTTAAGAAGAAGATTATTAGGACACACTATTTATGCTAGAGATGAAGAAAGTGATTTAGTTGCTTCTTTACAAGGTGTTGATGGTGTTGAAGTTGAAGGTGTTGTTTTTGCTGTTGTTGATCCATCTGATGTCAGTTCTTCTGCTTCTGCTTCTGATGATATCACTTCAACTGTTACTTCTCAACACACTACTGTTCTTACTATCACTTCTTGTGAAGCTGATAAATGTTCCGAAACTACCGTTCCAGCTGTTGAAACTTTAACTACTGAAACTGTTGATGGTACTGTTACTTCTTATACTACTTACTGTCCTCTTACTACTTCAACTGTTAAACATGAAACTACTGTTACTATTACTTCATGTAGTGATAACAAATGTACTGCTGTTCCAGCCGTTGAAACTTTAACCACCGAAACCATCGATGGTACTGTTACTTCTTATACCACTTACTGTCCAGTTTCTACTTCAACTGTTGAACATGTTACAACTGTTACCGTTACTTCTTGTGATGGTAACAAATGTGCTACTAAAGCCGTTCCAGCTGTTGAAACTTTAACCACTGAAACTATTGATGGTACTGTTACCTCTTATACCACTTATTGTCCATTAAGCGATGCTACATCTGCTGAAACCGACTCTTATGAAACTACTTCTACCTTATATGTTACTGCTTACGTTACTATTGAAGGTTCTACCGAAAGTGTTGTTACAACTACTGTCGATGGTGTTGAAACTGTTTACACTACTTTATGTCCAGTTTCTGCTACTACTACTGCTGATTCTAAACCATCAACTAGTCAAGCTCCTGTTGCTTCTACTGAAGTTAAGAAAGTTACAACTGAAGCTAAATCTACTCCAGCTTCAACTCCAGCTACTACCCCAGCTACTCTTGCTCCAACCCCAGTCAAGAACTCAACTACTCCAGTTACTTCTCTTGCTGGTGTCCCAACAACTTTAGCTCAAGGTAATGCTACTATTGTTTGTACCGGTGATAATTGTGATACCACATCAACTCTTCACCTCACCAAAACAGTTTCAGCTTCTGGCGTTGCTTCAACTGCCGAAGTTTCAACTTTTGAAGCTGGTGCTTCTAAATCTGGTGTTACTTCAATCGCTTTACTTTTCGCTTTAGCTTGGTTCATCTAAGTTGATATGTTTAGATCTGTTATATATGTTTAATTAGATTGTATGAATAAGCTATGAAGAATATTCTGTAGAATTTGTCTCTGACCTCTCAACTTAAGGTGACATAACACTTCTCTAAGGAGACAACACTTCTCTAAGGAGACAACACTTCTCTAAGGAGGCAACACATCTCTTCATTACGCAAGATATAATATAAGAGAGAGAGAGAGAGAGAGAGAGAGAGAGATGTACGAGCCATAACACAAGCATCCGATCAACAATCGAAGGGTACAAGCTCATCTTCAGCCATTCTTCTTTCCTCTTGGGCATTACAAGAAAGAAGTGTACAGAAATCCAAAAGTACAAAAGTTCAGAAGTACAAAAGTACAAAAGTTCAGAAGTACAAAAGTACAAAAGTACAGGAAACACCATCTCCTTCTACACACTCTAATTACAACTAATTACCACGATCCCTCTACAACCTACACCTCTAACTACCACGGTCCCTCTACAACCTACACCTCTTTATCTCACCCATCTTCTCAATCACTCTCAACCTCAATCTTCACCATGGACCTCTTCCAGCTTTCAAACATAACGTCACAGCCACACTCCTTCAAGACTTCTAACCACCCCAAACCAACGAACCGTAGGTTCAAACCTGCTAGACAAGTCCTCAATGACGAAATCAAATATCTCCAAGCCAAAAATTTGAAATTCGATACCCCTACCATGACATCAATTACTGCCCCACCAAGCTTGAAACCACAAAAGAAATACTGTGACATTACAGGACTAGAAGGTAAGTATAGATCTCCATCTAACAATTTGAGATTTCATGATGTAGAGATCTATCAAGAGGTCATTAAGCATATGCCTCCAGGGTTAGATCAAGAGTATTTGAGTTTACGTGGAGCTAATGTTGTTCTTAAATAGGTGTATAGTAATAGAGTGTAGTAATAGAGCGGAGTAGTAGAGTGGTGGTGTAGAGTGGTGGTGTAGAGTGGTGGTGTAGAGTGGTGGTGTAGAGTGGTGGTGTAGAGTGGTGGTGTAATACAGTCGTATAGTAATAGAGTCGTACCTCTTTATTGTCTATATATCATTATCTCGTCCCCTACTCGTCCCTCCCCGTCCCTACTCCTACTCGTCCCCTGTCCCTACTCGTCTCTACTCCTACTCGTCCCCTGTCCCTACTCGTCTCTACTCCTGCTCGTCCCTACTCGTCCCCTGTCCTACTCCTACTCGTCCCCTGTCCTACTCCTACTCGTCCCCTGTCCTACTCCTACTCGTCCCCTGTCCTACTCCTACTCGTCCCCTGTCCTACTCCTACTCGTTCCACTTCGTAACCACCTTCTTGATTCCCTTATCGAAAACATCATTCTGTAATACCCCCTCTCCTAACCCCCCACTCTCCACACCATCACCTCCACTCAACTCCAAAAATGGATTACAAATCGTCCTGACGTATACTTTATGTACTTCTAAAAATAATTGACGTAATGTCACTTCAACCTCTTCCTTATTTAATCTCGTTTGATTGTTAAATCCGATGATTATCTTTAACCCCGTATTGGTCTCGTATCCATAAACTGTGACATCATCATGAACTACTAACAAAACTGCCGAATTCTTAAGATCTTCTTGTTGCTGTTGTTCCCTAATAGAGATCGATGCTGGGGATGCGATTATATCTAAGGCCATATGTGATAAGAAATTGTACTTTAAAAAATTATTGGTGGATGATTTGGTAGCCTCTTCTAGGTCGAATGACTGGATGTAGAGAGGCTTGTCGTCTCTTGAAATCAAAGAAACGAAACAAATTCGTTTATTTTCAAATTGGGGCATAGTGAGAAGAATGAGACAAGGCGAGAATACTACGATCCTACCAATTCTACCGCGATCTACCTCCATCATAGGATTAGATCCGTTGATTTTATTTCCCATGTCACTATCTCCTTCATCCCAAAAAGTCGACTCGTTCCTTTCTCAACTTTCCCAACTCTCCCAGGATCATTTAGACTCCTCTCAAAAACGTCAACGAGAATTAGAACGAAATATTCAACAGTTGAAACAGGAGAGACCTAAAAAACCTGAGAAACCAAAATCTCTTGGTGGTACAAGTTTGACCGAACCTGATGCACCTCCTTTACCACGAAGAAGGGACGTGCTGTCTGCCCTGTCAAGAGACTCACCATCTCCACCTCCAATGCCCGAGAGAAGGTACTTAAGAGAAGCTCCTACATCGTCTCCTTTTGATAAGAAGTTTAGATCGTTCACAGATATCGAGAAGAACATTAAGGGGCCACCACCAAAGCCAAAGAGACCAGAAGAGAGAGAGACTCCACCGGTGAAACCACAAAGGCCAAAAATAGGGCCAGAAATAAGCTCAAAGCCCGAGGCTATAAAGCCTCTGACAAACAGTCCCTTACTCCCCAAGCCGTCTGGACCAAAACCAGTGGGACCAAAGCCTGTAGTCTCGAAACCAAAGGTAAGTCCAAAACCAAAGGTAAGTCCAAAACCAACAGATTTCAAACCATCTCTCTCCCCCACCAAGCTCTCTAAACCTGTACCAGCCCCCAAACCAACATCTCCATCCCCAACCCCAGCCTCTAAACCCACACCATCTTACTCTCAACAAGACAATGCTCTTCTTCTATCACAACTCGCTAAGGTAAAATCAAAACCTGCAGCCAAACCACCTAAACCAACTACCAAACCAAATCTCTCGAAATTCGAATCAAAAGATAACGAGAACTTGAAGGTTCAATTGTCAAAGTTCAATAAGAAGGAACCTGTAAAGCCTGAGAAGCCAAGTGTTATGAAGTATAAAGAACAAGATACAAATTTGTTGAAGGAACAAATCAGTAGGTTGAAGAGGAGTGAACTGCCAAAGAGAAGAGTGGCTGAGGTTAGAGGTGACACTGGTAAAGTGAAGGAGAAAGTTGTCCCAGAAATAAGGCCAAAACCGGCCCAAACCCAAACTCCACCTGTTATCGAACCCTCTCCTTCCAAAGCTTCATCTACCACCCCTATTCCTGACTTCAAATCTCATCTCTCCTCAATCATTAGAGCAGGAACTGCACCACTCCCATCACCATCGCCCT
Organism: Yamadazyma kanchanaburiensis; assembly: GCA_030555785.1. Classification (NCBI taxonomy): domain Eukaryota; kingdom Fungi; phylum Ascomycota; class Pichiomycetes; order Serinales; family Debaryomycetaceae; genus Yamadazyma; species Yamadazyma kanchanaburiensis. The sequence goes on along the minus strand of JANIVJ010000008.1, from coordinate 13,753 downwards.
CCTCTTCCTCTTCTTCTCCATCATCTGCATTCAAGCCAACCCCGCCAACAAGATCAAGTACCTTCCCATCACAAAAAAGGGAAGATACTAAAGAAACAGAAAAGGCGGCGCTTGTAACAAAAACAAGGGCCAAAGGACCAAAGAGAAAATTACCAAAAGGTTTAAAAGGTAACGGGACACCAAAAAAGGAGTCGACTCCTGAAATCAAATCTCCACCAAGGGCATCTACTGCCAATCCTGGTGTAAAATCACCACCACCAGTGAACAAATCCACAAAACCGGTGTCGTCAATTCAATTCAAGGGTGAAGTATTTATATAGTCGACAGTTTATAGACAATAACATAGATTAGTAATTAATGTGTAGAGCAGTCGACAGTTTATAGACAATGGAATAGATTAGTAGTTAACGTGTAGATAAGTGGAGATTAGAGACAGTAACACAGATTAGTAGTTAATGTGTAGATAAGTGGAGATTAGAGACTTGCATTGGTTATAGTTAAAAATCTATTCCTATATATGTAGATCCATGACTCAGTACCCACCAACCCACCAGAATTCAATGGCTCAGATTCACTTGAAACTACTCTGGTATATACTATTGGTCCTTCTGATTCCACCCTGATACATGCCACATCTTCATCTTCTTTCATTAAAGAGAAATCATCAAAAATACACAAGGACACAAAAAAAAAATTCAACAGGGGTCCCTTAGGGGATGCATTTTCAAAAAATTTTTTGGCCAAATAGACCCCTGGGGGATACCTCTGGAACCAATGGTACTGCTTGTAAAGTATTTGGTAGATTGTGTTAGTAATGACTGAGTTTTTTTGAAATTTGTGGATATTACCTGAAAATTGACTCACATACTTTTAAGAAGCCAGAACATCCATTAGATCTTGAATAATTGATAGAACCATCGATAAACCAAAGGCTTGAGTCTAGGTCAATTAGACAAACCAGATGTTAAGTGCTTTCGTTCACTTGACTTACACACAATTGGAAATTTCGCAGCCATTAAGAGAGAAGGGTTCAAAAGAGTAATGATAAGCAAGGGGGTGAGTGAACCATTGGAGGTTATTTGAAGATGATTCAGAGTCAAGAGATGAACAATGGGGTTGAATTTTGAGAGAGATGACCTGTCAGATATTATCTGTTGTTAGTGGCATCTGTATAGATAGAATAACGATAAAAGGTAGATAGTATGTGATAATACTGGGCCAGAGAGAGATGGATAAGGAAGAATTTAAGAAGGGCTTGAACACAGATACAAGATCAAGTTGGGGGATCATGGAGAATCAAGTTAGAGGATCAAGTTGGAGAATTACCACAGTTGGTAACTCAAAAATCCAGTCACCCACCAGATCATCAGAGACTTAGGGCTCGTGGTCATATGGGATCTGAGCTGATGCTGGCCTATAGGCCCCAGTCCCAGCACATGCATCTCACTCTCGACCCATCTCGTCCTACTACTCCCACATTCGCAACTAAACTGTGCACTGAAATTTATCGCAATCAACATGTCAGTTAGTGAACAATTTAACCAATTCATAAACACAATTCCTCCTCTTGATGATATCACGTCATACCTCAAAACCCAATACCACCAAGTAGAATCATCACTCTGTGACCTCCAATCACAACTCCATTCAAACCTTCAATCCATCGACCCTCAAGATGTTCTCAATGATTTTAAACAACTTAACCCAACACCAATAACCATCACCACCTCAATTATTGGGTTTACCACCTTGGCCTTAATCACCAAACTCATCTTAACCCCATCAGCAGAAACCCCAAAGAAAAAAAGTAAAAAGAAAAAAGTATCAAAAGCAAAAAAGACCAACCAACAAATTCAACAGATTTTGGACGATTTTGAAAAAAATTGGGTACCACAAATCAATGAATACTTTGAGACTTATAAGACCATGAAGCCTGAAGATGTTGAGTATAAGTTCAACTATTTCCAAGAGATGTTATTAAAGGAATTATTGAAATTAGATGGTGTAGAAACCTTAGGTAATGAGATTATTAGAGAGAATAGGAAGAAGGTGATTCAATTTATTCAAGGACACCAAAAGAGATTGGACAGCTTTAAGAAGGAGATTGAGTTGTAGGATATGTAGATAATAGAGAGAGAGAGAGAGAGAGAAGAGGGGGGAGAGACTGTAGAGGAGAGACTGTAGAGGAGAGACTGTAGAGGAGAGACTGTAGAGGAGAGAAGAGAGAGTGTGTGTATAGGAGAGAAGAGAGACCAGAGAAGAGAGAGAGAGAGACCAGAGAAGAGAGAGAGAGAGAGACCAGAGAAGAGTATAGTACATATACAACAGTAATATATATTGCCTGAATTTGGTGTTGTAGTCTCTTTAATCTATTCCTAAATCCTTCCTAACTAAACTTCTACAAATCGGATGATATACTCCCCTCTCAAACACCCCCCTAGCATACTCATTAGAAATATACTTGGCCAACAACTTATACCCGGGCCTGACATATTTCATTCTACCAACTGTATGTAACCAATTAGAAAAATCCTTAACTACCTCATCCTCTTCTTTATACCCCCCATACTTAATCATTAAACTACTAAAATTGAATATAATTTCAAAATTCTGGGTCTCTCTATAAAATGGATATACTTCACCTAATTTTCTAATGCCTTCAACCTTATCTAACTTTCCAAGTTTCTTTGATAAATCACCTAAAAACACTAAATGTTGATTAGCATCAAGATTCTTAATATCCTTTTCTTGATCAAAGTCAAACGTTTGTGTCTTTAATCCATCAACCCATTTACTTGCTAAATCAGTACATTCATCAACTAAACTAGTATCAAAATCAGGTTTTGGTGGTAATCCATATCCATATAACCAAGTCTTAAAATCTATAGAATCCAAAACTTCCTTCATCCCCTTTGGCTCAAAAAATTCATATAAACAAGAGATAAATTCATCAGAATCAAGAGATTTATAACGATATTTTTTAAAATAAAATGGAATAAATTCATCAAAAGATTTTAATCCAACTTTTTGTTCTATAAAATAAAGAAAATTAAATCCTTTTTCATAAGGAATTCTTGAATAAAAATCATCAGGATCTGATCCTTTTAAATCCCAAATTAATGATGTGGTTTTTGATTCTAATTCTCCAATACTTTCACTCAATTCACTATATCCTAAAAATGATGAAAAATGTCTTATTTTTTCACCATAAGCTTTAGGATCCTTAACACCTTTTCTTTCACCTTTTTTCTCTCCAACTTTTCCCAATATTCTTCTCTCAAGATAAACAGTCCATCCTTCATTTAACCAAAAATGTTCCCATGAACAATTTGTTACTAAATTCCCAGCCCAAGAATGGGCTAATTCATGTGCAAGGACTTTTACTTGACTACGATCTTTACAAAGAAGTGTTGGGGTTGCAAATGTAATATTTGGATTCTCCATACCTCCATAAGGAAATGTCAGAGGAAGTACTAAAACATCGAATTTTTCCCATTCATATTTAAATGTTAACTCTTCAGCAACTTGAATAAAATCTTCCATATCTTGTTCAAACTCCCATTGACAAGCATCAATTTTTGGTTTTTCAGAATAGACATGAGATCTTGGTCCAATAGGTTTTGAGACAATATTACCTGAAGCAATGGCTACGAGATAAGATGGAATAGGAACTGGTTGAGAATAAAGATAAACCCCTTGTTGATCACTAGATTTTGGTAACCCAGACATCAATACAAATGAAGGAGAAGATATTCTAAATTCATAAGGAGACTTCATACCAGGAGTATCGAAACAAGGGAAAAGAGATCTTGCATGAATAGCTTGACATTGAGAGAATAAATAAGGACCAGTATCACCTTCAATAAATTGAATAGCTGTACATTTAGAAGTTGTAGAAAAAGAGATTTGTACAGTAAAAGAACTGAGATTTTCAGAAATTGGGATTTTCAATGCTGAACCAAAGGGTTCAATACGGTCATGGATTGAAAAATTGATTTCTTCATCATTTATATAAACAGTATTAATTTCTAAGTAAGAAGTATCAAAAATTACGTCATTTGTTTGATTTTTTTTGGATAAATCGTATGAAACTGTACCAGAAATTGATTTTGAGTCGAATGAGATTGAAATGTCAAGGAACGATTTGTGGACTGTGAAGTCAAAGTAGTTAGAAAGGGTACACGGATCTTTAGAAGGCATGGACGATGGAGAATTGCTGCGAAAGATCGTGTGAGTATAGGGACGGAGACAGGGACAAATGTGACACGGGCTGATGGGGACTAGCTGATGGGGAATGGCTGATGGGGAATGGCTGGTGGGGAATGGCTGATAGGGACTGGCTGATGGGGACTAGCTGATGGGTCAAAGAGTGAAACATGACAGATAGAGGACCAGTGAAGACGGGAGAGGTTGGTCAAGGATTGGTGAGTGAATCAAAGTGAGACTAGAGTAGAGAGAGATAGGTGGACTGGTAGTTTAGGGAGTATCAACCGGGCGACACCGTGAGTCCAAGTATCTATCTACCTATAGAGAAGACTATGTATGAGGTCATGTAGGTGGCATAATGTCATGGGGTGTAAGGACTACCTCTGGTCCTGTGAGACTACTTCAACTCTCTCCAGATTCGCTGCGAATATTTTTCACCAATGGGAGGTAGAATTCATGGATTTTTAGGAGGTGCCCTCCTTACTTCAGCATTTGTTTATTACACTGGAGAGTATATCAAGAAAGATCAACAATTCGTCTCTAAACAATTGAGAATCAGTGACACCATCATCAATGAAGGAATCATCGAAGGTAAACAATTGAATAAACCAATAATTCCAAGTCAAATCTCTACTAAAAAGAATATCGATGCAGGTGTTGCAGAAAGTGGTAAGGATGCATGGAACGAAGAGATCGTCACAATGGTTAACTGGATATATAGTATTAATTGGTATCTGATATTCACTGGAGCAGATGAAAAGGTACAAGAAATGACGAATAAAGCAGCTGAGAAGATCAAGGGACAAGTTAATGATAAGTAGATAAGTAGATAATAGAAGGCAAAGAGAGGACGTGTAGAGATATTATTCGTTGGAGACACAGTAGACACTCTCCCGACCCTCTATATTCACAACTGTCTATCCATAGGTCACGTGCCAAAATGATTATAGATAAGTAGACGTGCCCTTTAACTTTTCTTTACTGCATTTACCTCTTTCCTCGAATACGTAAGGGTGTAAGGGATGTGTAATTAACGGTGAATGTGGAAAAGATTAGAAGATCATGATTAATAGTTCAGAGTATATAAGGAGGAGTTAAGAGAGTTAGTTTAAGGTATTAACACTATAATTGCGGGCCATAGCATGTTTGAGATATGATAATATAAAGGATAGGGGTAGAATGGCGAGTTTACTATCATATTATTGGACTATAATTAGTCATATACTCATTTTCGGTGTAGGATTTACAAAGGAATATCTTTGACATAATATTCAATGAGAAAGAAATAAGAGATAAGCGGGAGTACAAGAGATCAAGTCAAATTACAAGATACATCACCAAATTCAATTGAATGAAGTTGTGTAATGAAGAAAAAATACAGGTGTAACAGGAGTACAAACAATAAAACTTCCACTGTACAATAACAATGGTAAAATTAATTAAAAGGGTATTTAAAAGAAGTCTGACTGCACACATGATAACCAAAACATCAATGAATTCAAAATAGACAAAATAGGGTACAATCCTAATTCATTGTAAATAAAAATAAAAACATAGAACGAAATAACTAGGTGTAACATACAGCCAAAACATGGAGAGTTGGAACTTACGATTTTAAAACTATAGATACAAATTACAATATTCAAAAACAAATTCATTAGCCTATGTGAGTGGTGATAGTCTGACACAAATACTAGATCAGTACTAAGATGAATTTTATAATATCATTGGAGGCATTCCCTAACATCGGAATAACCACCGAATGTTGTATGTGGTGGAAAAGTTTACGAAAAGGAATCCCTTAAGAGATTTTGATATGTGCCACAGGCAGCTACTAGGGCATCAAGAATATTTAAATATATTTTGCAGGTACAATCCAGTACTATGTCACTCCTTTAGGTATTGTCTGGGTTCCGTTTGATTTCATTGAATTCTGAATTTGGGTGATGTTGATAAACTCACTTGAAAATAATTGAAATTCAATCGCAAATATATAGTAGCCATTAGACGTAAGCCTTTTACTTATTTTTCTTACTTCATGTAAAATTTATAAAGATATACGACCTAATAAAATAAGGTACTCACATTTATTTTACCTAACAGTTGAAAAAATCCTGCATATCAAACAATCTCAAAAATCCAAATTTCGCAACCAGAAAAAATGCGACAAGATACCTTGACCAAAACGTTCTTTCAGCCATAAAACTATTCTCTGACCAGTTCTGATACCCCTACTTACCTCCCAACACTCCTCCAACTCCCCCTCTATCGCCTCGTACTATTTCCGTTTTCCTCAGATCAAAAACGACTTGGTCACGTGACCACGATTTTTTGGTGTAGAGTTTTAGGAGGAGAGATGTAGGGTAGAGTGAGAAGTATAGAGGAGAGAGAGATGATGATAAGTGGAAAAATTGGGAGAGAAGAAGGGAGGTAAGAGTTTGAGGTGGTTATTGTAGGTGTTTGTTAACGGTCAGTGGTCGAATTCTGTAATTTAGAGCAATTTTGGTGTAGTTGGACCATGGGGCAATCTCTTCTCATACTAAAGAGAACATTCAGATTTTTGCCTCGACGAAACTTGGGCTCCTATTTACCGGTCTTACACTTTATTGAAGGGTCTAATCGACTATATATTTGAAACAATATATAACTTATGTTACCTATTATTTATTCTATAGATATTAGAGACGTAATGCTTGTAGTTATGGAGTTATCTAGGTTTGAAAGCTCAATCTTGTGGTTTTTTACAAAACCAGAAAATCTAGATTGCTTCGAAAAGTGGTTATATAAGAAGAGGATCATTACTTTAATTGATCCCCAGAGTTATTACGATTTTACTCGCTGGCTTGGTTGTTTTTTATGTGAGAGAATTGGAAAAAATATACATTTGAACTGCTCTCATTCCACTATTAGAGACCCTATAGACTTTCTGTGTACTCTGCTGAGCTTATAATTGTCCCATGTGTATTTATGGGGTGGATGATTATCCTGGTGTAATTAGAAAAGCGAGAGAGTTTCTGGTTGTTTAATTAGACCATCAATCAATCTCAACTACTCGAAGATAGCTGAAAAAACTTGAAAAATTCAAAAAATTTTAAATATGAGAAATTCAAAGGTGAAAGAGCGGGAATGATTAGATGTGTTCCAAATACAATGAAAAGTCTTGTTTTTAGGGCCCTCCCTCTTTTTTTGGTGGAGATTTTTAGGAGGGGATATGTAGGATAGAGTGAGAAGGTGAAGGAGAGAGGGAAAAGGGGCACAAGTAGAAAAGTTGGGAGAGAAGAAGAGAATTAAGAATTTGGGGTGGTTACTGTAGGTGTCTACTATCAATCTGTAGTCTGATCCTGTAGTTTAAGGTATTTTTGGTGTAACAGGAGCTTGAACAGGGATGCACGTCCAATAGTGAGATAATAGAATGTAGCGCAACATAGTACAAAGTAGTATGAGATTGCAAAATGTAGAGTTCGTAAAAGTGAGAATTCGAAATTGGACTTGCACGTCCAGTAGTGAGATAATAGCGTAACATAGTACAAGGTAGTATGAGATTGTAAAATGTAGAGTTCGTAAAAGTGTGAGTCAATGTCCAGTAGTGGGATAATAGCGTAACATAGTACAAGGTAAAATGAGATTGCAAGATGTAGTAACAATTGGCAGATGGCAATGTCTCTGAGATCGGATAGTCTTGTATATTTTTATAATTCCATTGACCCATACTAAACAGGATTCTAGCATAGTCAATAACGCTTCAACTTTCCAGAGATGAAGAGGGTAGTAATCAAGGACGGGGTAGGGCGGGACAGCGTTGAAACTTTCTAGGTAATGAAGTACAATGAGTAGTCAAGACGAGTAATGAAGAGGATGAGGGGGTGTTTGGGAGGTTGCACGGGTTACTTTATATGTTTATAATCACACTATATACGAATTTGTTAATGTAGAGCAATTTTGGTATAGTTATACCATGGGGCAATCTCTTCTCATAGTTGAGAACAAAAAAAACCTATCCAAAAGTTTGAACTCGAACATGTTTACAAGATGATAGAAACTTATTCGAGAGTTCGATGGATATGATAAGTACACTATTATATACAATTAAATGTAACACATGTACTTTGAAGAGATGAATGGTAAATAACTCGTGGTTGTGTAGTAGTTCATGATTATTGTTCTGATGCGGTCCCTTTAAATTGAATTTGAAAGAGTCAAAAGTTCTTTAAAACGACTGAGAAAAAAATATAAGAAAGTAGAGTGTAGTACTATTTGGGTATGTATGTTTGATTTCTTGTTTTTACTTTCCCTGGTGAATTCTGTGTGTGAGAAGTTGGTTTGGAAGTGGTTGATTCTCTAACAAAATTATCACTATTTGCGTTCTGTGGACCGATGAACAATTTTACCAAGACAATAAATGGTCCAGCTTGTACAGGTGAAATCTAGGGTCATTAACATCTATCTAATATACTGTATTGTGGTTTGTACCGTCTACAAACTCTAGATCTTGTAACTCTATATTTCTCATTCTGTTTGAAATTCAAAATTCTTAAAAATCACTATTTTGAAAATAATAGGAAATTTGAGCCGGGAATGGTGGTTTTTAGTAGAACTGTCATGATTAATAATATCCCACTTGTTTTCAAGTCATTACCTCTTTTTTTGGTGTAGAGTTTTAGGAGGAGAGATGTAGGGTAGAGTGAGAAGTATAGAGGAGAGAGAGATGATGATAAGTGGAAAAATTGGGAGAGAAGAAGGGAGGTAAGAGTTTTTGAGAGAATACGGGAAGTAAGAGATTGTGGTGGTGTATTTATTTTCCATATGTAGAGTATTTTGGAAGTAGGAGGTACATTTAGCAAAACGGGCAAAAAGAGGCAAAACGAGAGAGAAAGAGGAGAGAATATAAGCAGGTAGAAGAAAACAAGCCATCCCATGGCGGTATGAAGAAGATTTTATGATGATTTCAAAATTATAGGAGTTACTGTAGGTGTATGTTCTCTGTCTTTAGTCGAATTTCTGATTGTAGAACTATTGACTGCGTAGTGCTCAAACCAATTAAGATAGGGTGGAGTTAATGAAGAGTAATGAAGAGGATTAGGGGGTGTTTGGAAGGTTATATGGGTAACTGTAGATTTTCATTATCACACTGTATTCGAATTTTTTAATGTAGAGCCGTTTTGGTGTGGTTGGCCCATGGAAGCATCTTGATGAAGAGAAGTGGGTTTACGGTTATCATGAGGAAGATGAAGATGGTGAGGCTTTTAGAAGGAGGAAATGGATACGATATATTAGGAGGGAAGGTGAGAGGGACAAGAAGGAGGAGTAGGGACGGGGATGTTTAATGTATAGATAATGAAGAATGCTAGTTATTTTCTCTTTTTAATTTGATATTTTTTGCAAGTATTGAAAAATTATAATGAATAATAATAATGATCCAATGAGTACACAGAATACATACCCCTAATTGACAATCCATTCCGTTGTTTGCATCGCTGTTCAGCGAACAATGTACCACGTCTTCCACTACAATAGTATATTCTTCTCTAATATATATTACTATATAACTAAGCCCTTCGAATTTCTTCTCCGTTTAAATTTCTTCTCTGTTTAACTTTCTTCCCCTTACCAAATTCTTCTGAAATTCTTCACTTTTGGACTACTTCTAACTCCCACCCCTGCATTCTAAAATAGTTATGCACCTTTGGTTCCAATGTGTCATATGTAGATTTAAGAAATTTATCCCACATGGCTATGGCATTTTCACCTGAGTTACACTTGAGAGCACCAGAAGCACGTTCCCCAATCGTCTTAACTTTAGTTATAGCATACTTAAGTTCCACCTCGAAACATTCTTGCAACTTAATTTCACCTGAATTGATAAGATCTTCAACATATTTTGCTTTTTTGACAAGATTAAAAGTTGCTGTTGTCAATGAAATTTTAGAATCCTCACCTATAATATCATTTTTACGACCCTTTGATTCAAAGCCCTTGGTGATATTTCTTACATCTTGAGCAGCAGCTAAAAATTCATTTATATTGTTAAAAAATTCTGCCAAATGTTTAAAAGTAGGATCTTGGTTATCACCAATTTTGATATATTTAGGTTTATGAACATTGAACATATTTTGTAGGATTTCATTTGAATTACCAGCAAAAATAGGAGGTGCTATTCTTGGTTTATCATCATTGCCATTTCTCTTTAATGCAGAACCACCGGAAAATTTCTTTGAGGGAGATTCGTCTTCCCATGAGCTTGATGCAGGCCTCTTTGGACTTGATGGTGCACTTTGTGCTGTAACTGGTGGGGGAAGTAATTGTAATGGTACTAAAACTTGTTTACCAGTGTATTCTTGAGGTGGGAGGGGATAATTAACAGTTTTAACTACTTTAATTTCATTACTAGACTTGCTAATATCACCAAGTTTAAAAATATCACCACCTTTTTTGATCTCACCAGTTTTAATATCATCAGTTTTAATATCATCAGTTTTAATATCATCAGTTTTAATATCATCAGCCTTGATCTCATCAGCCTTAATCTCATCAGCCTTAATCTCATCACCACCTACATCACCATTAACAGATGCTTCGTCTTTCTTTAAATCAGGAATGGATTCATTTCTTCTTTGAGAAGCAATTTCTAATTTTTTTAATGATTTTGAAGGACTTGAAGATGGTAATACACTAGTTCCTATTTTTGTTGAAGTATTAACACCAGACTCAGAAACATCTTTTTCATAAACTTCAACATTCTCTTTACCAACATGATCTAAATTATTATTAACAGATCCATTTTTATTTGTAATTGATCTAACATCTGAAATTGGTTGAACATTATTATTAACATTGGTGGAAATAGAGGCTAAAGGAGTATTTGTAGAGGCACCATTACTAATAAGAGATTGAGAACCAACACCATGAATATCAGTAGGTTCAACAACACCACTAGTAAATGTACTATAAGAATTAACACCAGAGGTAAAATTGAATGAATCAAAAGAAAAATGATTAGGACCAGGATTAACAGAATGAACTCCAGCATCACATCCACTAGCATTGTAATTCATCTTGGGAACAGAATTACTACCAGAAGAATTATTATTACTATTAAAAGTTTGGTTTAAAAATTGGAAGATGTCAAAACTGCCGTTGGTGTTACCAACAAAATTACCAGGTGCAATAGTAGTACCAGTAGTACCAGTAGTACCATTAGTACCATTAGGACCATTAGTACCAGTAGTATCAGTAGTACCAACATGATTCGAAGGAGCTATTAAGGAATCAATTTCATCAGAATCAATGTTTCCATCATAAGCTACTCCATCATCAAATTCTAAATAGACATTAAGTAAATTATCTACAGAATCAGGATCATCAACAGGATCAGAATTGTTAACAGGAACAGAATTGTTAACAGGAACAGAATTGTTAACAGGAACAGAATTGTTAACAGGAACAGAATTGTTAACAGGAACAGAATTGTTAACAGGAACACTATTATTATTACCAGAACTATTAGTTGTGGTTACTTCAGAATTTGTACCTGGATTTGTTCCAACATTTTCATTAGAATTTTCAACAAGATTGGATCTTGGAATAATTTCAATACTATCGCTTTGATCTAATGGTCTATTCAGTCTACCATCGAATTCAAGTACCAAAGCAACAAGGTTTTGATTTTTTTCATTGAATAAATCTTTTTGAAGTTTTAATTCCCTTTCAATTCCTTCATTGGATTCAGAAGATTCTAAGGTTTGAATTATAGTTTTAATAGAATTAATTTCTCCTGCTAATGATGTCATTTGACTGAAATCCCTTTTAAAGATACTATCTTGACTTGGTACAATGCTTTTAGGATGAACCACACCTTGAGTTGGTGCAAAACTTCCAAGAGGAATTGCAGAGAGTGTAATTGCAGTCCAACTTGCCATAAATGCTAAATCTGGAAGATAACCGTCAAGTCTTGTAAATTCAGTAAACTTCCCATTATCTCCCTTTCTGTTTATTGCACTTACAAATAAAAATTGGTCCAAAGATTTTTGGCGATAATATTCAAACATTTTGTTGGTGACAATACAAAGTTGTTTCTTCTTATAACCGTGTTTAATGACTTGCTTATTAAGAGGTTGAACAATATACTTATCGAAATAATATTCATATTTTTTCATTGCTTGAAATACCTTAAGATCCCTCATTCCATACTTACCGCCAACAATAATGCCGATCTTACCATTTCTTTTCTTTTCATCATGCATAGTAACAACAAGCTTTCTTTCAAGAAGCAGGAAATTTACTGGTTGTGAGCCAGTTGTCACGTTCACTAAAGTATCAAAAGAACCACTCGAAGCTAATACACCACCAATCACATAGAGAATTAATTCGTCTATTGGTACACCCTCAAACTTAGGGTAGATTGGGGGACCAGTATAATCATCAAATTCTGTTGAGTTTAAGATTTTATCGTATAAATCCGGCATTTGTTCTCTTAAATCGGTTACAGTAGGAGTAAAGCAAAGCTTATTAAACATTTCTTCTATTAACCGATTGGTTGGGATTTTAATCTGAATTTTAGGGTTGTTCATTTGACACTTGACAAACAGGTAAGCAGTATCACAATTGGCAGGGCCATCAAATACTAACATTGTCACATCAACAACACCTTCAGATTTAAGATTGAATTCCTTGGCTGGATTATAATATCCAATCATGTTTGCTGCAGGTACAGGATCAGTGGAGGGATTGTCCCCATCACCAGGTACGGTAGCAGTCAAACCATCAGTCATATTACCAGTCATATTACCAGTCATTTCACCAGTTATATTAGTATTCATGTTCTAATTTTGCAACCACAAAGACTTCTCATTATCGCGGTGCGGCGGGAGGAGGTGCCGGTGCCCCGCATATTGAAAAATTTATACATATGAGTGACCAGATCCTTTGATAAAGAGTCTCTACTTGAGTAGATGAGCCGTTGCACCATACAAATATACTTTAAGGGGGACAGTAAAGTCAAGATAGTGTCAGAAATCACAAAAGATCAGTTCAATATAATGTTAAAGGACATATGTGACTTCAACGATGACGAGGCATTGTGGTAATGATGAAGGGTGAAGTGTTGATCTTAGGGGATGGGGAAAAGGGGAAATTATAAAGAAGAAAACCAAAAGAACTAACTTCTTTCACTCGTCTACAATCGGCTTGATAGATGGAAGTTGAATGCTTGAAAATGTGGGAGGAAGTGCGAGATGTGTAAGGGACAAATTAACATATCAGGACATTTCAAGGGGCAAATAAACAACCAACCCCACAGCAGAGAAGAGTACAGAAGACAACAGTTCAATTATAACGACAACCTTCTCAAAATGATGAAGCTCATCTCCAATACTTCAGTATTTATACTTTTATGCATCAGTGTTAGTAATGAACAGCTCTATCTTAATTAAATAATTCAGATGTTTACATGTGTACTATACCTCGATCCTAAGCAAATAATTCAGATGTCTACATGTGTACTATACCTCTATAGCACGCAAATAATTCAGATGTTTACATGTGTACTATA